>CAUYLG010072569.1:0-17559 GCA_963573385.1 Cacajao melanocephalus | reverse complement strand
GCATGTCTATTGTTGATGTATAGGAATGCTTTCAATTTTTGCACGTTGATTTTGTATCCTGAAATTTTGCTATAGTTATTTATCAGCTGAAGGAACTTTTGGGCCAAGACTATGGGATTTTCTAGCTATAGAATCATATCATCTACAAACAAGAATAGTTTGACTTCCTCTCTTCCTATGTGGATGCCCTTTATTTCTTTCTCTTGCCTGACTGCTCTGGCCAGGACTTCTAATACTATGTAAAATAACAGTGGTGAGAGAAAGCATCATTGCATTGTGCTGGTTTTCAAGGAGAATTCCAGATTTTGCCCATTCAGTATGATGTTGGCTGTGGGTTTGTCACAGATAGCTCTTACTATTTTGAGGCATGTTCCTTCAATACATAGTTTATTGAAAGTTTTCAACACAAAGGAATGTTGAGTTTTATGGAAAGCCTTTTCTGTATTATCTATTAAGATCATCATGTGGTTTTTGTCTTTAGTAGTGTTTATGTGATGAATCACATTTCTTGATTGGTGTATGCTGAACCAACCTTGCATACCAGGGATGAAGCCTACTTGATTGCAGTGAATTAGCTTTTTGTTGTGCTGCTGGATTTTGTGTCCAAGTATTTTCTTAAGAATTTTTTGCACTGGTGTTCAAGGATATTGGCCTGAAGTTTTTTTTTTTTTTTTTTTTTTGCTGTGTCTCTGCCAGGTTTTGGTAACAGGATAATGCTGGCTTCATAGAATGAGTTGGGAAGGAGTTTCTCCTCCTCAAATTTTTGGAATTGTTTCAGGAGGAATGGTGTCATCACTTCCTTGTACAGCTGGTAGAATTTGGCTGTGAATATATCTGCTCCTGGGCTTTTTTTGGTTGTCAGGCTATTTATTACTGATTCAGTTTTGGAGCTCATTATTGGTCTGTTCAGGGAATCCATTTCTTCCTGGTTCAGTCTTGGGAGGGTGTATGTGAATCTATTTTTAAATTTCTTAGCTCTCTCCACTGAAAATGTGTATAAGCAATGACCACCAGGTGTGATGAATTGCACACATAATCCCAGCTACTCAGGAGGCTGAGGCAGGAGAATTGCTTGAGCCCAGGAGATCAAGGCTGCAATGAGCCATGATTGTCCTAGTGCATTGTATCCTGGGCACAGAGTAAGACCTATCTGTTAGGAGTCCCCAGCCCCTGGGCCATGGACAGGTACCAGTCTATGGAATGAGGCTGCAATGTTAGGAACCAGGCTGCACAGCAGGAGGTGAGCAGTAGGTGAGCAAGCATTACCACCCGAACTCTGTCTCCTGTCAGATCATCATTGGCATTAGATTCTCGTAGGAGTGCAATGTGAACCTTATTGTGAACTGAACATGGGAGGGATCTAAGTTACACCCCCCCTTATGAGAATCTAATGCCTGATGATCTGAGGTGGAACAGTTTCATCTGGAATCATCCACCTCATCCTCCAATTCTGTGGAAAAATTGTCTTCCACAAAACCTGTCCCTGGTGCCAAAAATGTGGGAGACCGCTGTCTGATAGATGGATGGATGGATGGATGGATGGATGGATGGATGGATGGATAGAGAGATAGATAGATAGATAGATGAAATAAAAGGCTAGTGAGGAAAAAACAATTACCAAAGAAGTAACAAAAAGTATGTTTTCCACCAAGATTGTGGTATTGAGATACCTTCAGGAAATAATAGAAACAAGTGACATATGTAGATGATTCTAAGTTTGAGGCAAGGAATATATAAAATGAATCAGAAATATTGTGTCATACTAGGTAGCAAGAAAACTTCAAAAGACTAGAGTCTTGTTAAAGGACTCAAGAATCAACTTGTAGAAACTCCCATTAGTAAAATGTGAAACAATATGTGTTTCAGTGACAACAATATTTGAAATGGATCGAAACCTGTCAAATATGTTTAAGTTCAAGAGTTCATAATGATATTGTAAAGAGAAAAGAATTACTCACTTTAAGAGGATGATAGGGAGTCAATTCATTTTCATGAAAACTGATAAGTACATACAGAGAAAGCCTCAAACATTGATACTGTCTCTTCAATATAAGTTGTATCACTTGATAACCAAATAATAGATGGGAGAAACTATCTCTTTTTAAAAGTATTCTAGCTGTATTAGTCAACTCAGCCTACCGTAACAAAACATTGTAGACCAAGTGGCTTTAACAACAGAAAAAAAATTTTTTCACTCTTCTCAAGGCTGTGAGACCAAGGTTCTGACAAGGTTTGGTTTCTGGTGAGGGGTCTTTTTCTGGCCTGCAGGTATCTGCCTTCCTGCTGTGTCTTTAGATGTCAGGGAGTGAGTGAACTCTCTGTTGTCTCTTTTTAAAAGGATACTAATAACATTGATTAGAGTTCCACTTTTATGATCTCATTTAACCTTAATTACTTCCTTACTCCATATACAGTTACCTTGGGGGTTCGGCATTCAACATATAAATTTTGAGGGACACAATTCAGTCCATAACACTAACTAATAAATAAAGAAAATATATAACATTAAAATATCACTAATTTTAAGTTTTTTACTTCAACAGCTTTAGGGGTACAAGTGGTTTTTGGCTGCATGTATAGTGACGTCTGGGATTTTAGTGTCCTCCAACACCAAAATAGTGTATATTGTACCATGCAGTTTTTTTTTTAAATCCCACACCCCCTCACCCCTTTTGAGTGTCCAAAGTCCATTATACCACTCTGTATGCCTTTGTTTACCCATAGTGTAGCTCCCACTTACAAGTAGAAATATACAGTATTTGATTTTCCATTCCTGAATTAAATCACTTAGAATACTGGCCTCCGGTTTCATCCAAATTGCTGCAAAAGACATTATTTCATTCCTTTTTTATGTAGCTAAGTAGTATCCATGGTGTATATATACCACATTTTCATTATCTACTCCTTGGTTGATGGGCACTTAGGTTGGTTCCATATCTTTGAATTCTGCTTCAATAAACATATGCGTGCACATGTCTTTTTCATGCAGTGACTTGTTTTCCTTTGAACAGATACCCAATAGTGGGATTGCTGGATCGAATGCTATATCTACTTTGAGTTCTTTGAGAAATCTCCCTACTGTTTTCCATAGAGGTTTTACTAACTTATATTCCCACCAACAGTGTAGAAGTGTTCCCTTTTCTCCACATCCATGCCAACATCTATTGCTTTTTGACTTTTTAATAATGGCCATTCTTGCTGGAGTAAGATGGTACCACATTACGGTTTTAATTTGCATTTACATGGTGATTAGTGATGTTGAGCATGTTTTGAAGTTTCTTGGCCATTTGCATATCTTCTTTTGAGAAATGTCTATCCATGTCATTTGCCCACATTTTGATGGGATTATTTTTTTTTTTCCTTGCTGATTTGAGTTCCTTGTAGATTGTGGCTTTTAGTCTTTTAACAGATGCATAGTTTACAAATATTTCTCTCATTCTGTAAGTTGTCTATTCACTTTGTTGATTATTTCTTTTCCTATGCAGAAGCTTTTTAAACGTAATTAGGTCCCACTTATTGATTTTTGTTTTTGTTACATTTGCTTTTGGAGTCTTAGTCATAAATTCTTTGCCTAGGCCAATGTCCAGAACAATCGGTGGTGATGTCCCCTTTATCGTTTTTTATTGCATCTATTTGATTCTTCTCCCTTTTCTTTTTTATTAATCTGGCTAGCAGTCTATTTTGCTGATCTTTTCAAAAAACCAGCTCCTGGATTTATTGATTTTTGAAGGGTTTCTTTGTGTCTCTATCTCCTTCAGTTTTGCTCTAATCTTTTTCTTGTCTTCTGCTAGCTTTTGAGTTTTTTTCATCTTGATCCTCTAGCTATTTCAATTTTGTTGATAGAGTGTTGATTTTAGATCTTTCCTCGCATCTCATGTGGGCACTAATTGCTATAAATTTCCCTCTAGACATGGCTTTAAATGTGCCCCAGGGATTCTGGTACATTGTATCTTCATTCTCATTGGTTTCAAAGAATATCTTTATTTCTGTCTTCATTTCATTGTTTATCCAGTCGACATTCAGGAGCCAGTTGTTCAGTTTCCATGAAGTTGTGCAGTTCTGAGTTAGTTTCTTAATCCTGAGGTCTAATTTGATTGCACTGTGGTCTGAGAGACTGTTTGTTATGATTTCCGTTCTTTTGTATTTGCTGAGGAGTGATTTACTTCCAATTATGTGGTCAATTTTAGAGTAGGTGCAATGTGGTGCTAAGAAGAATGTATATTCCGTTGACTTGAGGTGGAGAGTTCTGCAGATGTCTGTTAGGTCCACTTGGTCCAGATCTGAGTTTAACTCCTGGATATCTTTGTTATTTTTCTGTCTTGTTGGTCTGTCTAATATTGACAGTGGAGTGTTAACGTCTCCCACTATTATTGTGTGGGAGTCTAAGTCTCTTTGTAGGTCGTTAAGAACTTGCTTTATGTACCTGAGTGCTCCTGTATTAGGTGCGTATATATTTAGGATCGTTAGTTCTTCTTGCTGCATTGATCCTTTTACTATTATGTAATGCCCTTCTTCTCTTTTGATCTTCGTTGGTTTAAAGTACCTTTTATCAAAGAATAGGATTGTACCTCCTGCTTTTTTTTGCTCTCCATTTGCTTGGTAAATCTTCCTCCATCCCTTTATTTTGAGCCTATGTGTGTCCTTGCATGTCAGATGGGTTTCCTGAATATAGCACACCGATGGGTCTTGACTTTATATCCAATTTGCTAGTCTGTGTCTTCTGATTGGGGCATTTAGTCCATTTACATTTAAGGTTAACATTGTTATGTGTGATTCTGACTGATCCTGCCATTTTGATGCTAGCTGGTTGCTTTGCCCATTAGTTGACAGTTTCTTCATTGTGTCGATGGTCTTTACAAGTTGGTATGTTTCTGGAGTGGCTGGTACTGGTTGTTCCTTTCTATGTTTAGTGTTTCTTAAAGGAGCTCTTGTAAGGCAGGCCTGGTAGTGATGAAATCTCTTAGCAATTGCTTGTTCATAGAGGATTTTATTTCTCCTTCGCTTATGAAGCTTAGTTTGGCTGGATATGAAATTCTAGGTTGAAAGTTCTTTTCTTTAAAGACGTTGAATACTGGCCCCCCACTCTCTTCTGGCTTGTAGGGTTTCTGCCAAGAGATTCGCTGTGAGTTTGATGGGCTTCCCTTTGTGGGTAATCCGATATTTCTCTCTGGCTGCCCTTAGCATTTTTTCCTTCATATCAACCCTGGTGAATGTCACGATTATGTGCCTTGGGATTGCTCTTCTTGAGGAATATCATTGTGGTGTTCTCTGTATTTCCTGGACTTCAATGTTGGCCTGCCTTGCTGGTTGGGGAAGCTCTCCTAGATAATATCCTGAAGAGTGTTTTCCATCTTGGATTCATTCTCCCTGTCACATTCAGGTACACCTATCAAATGTAGATTAGGTCTTTTCACATAATCCCGTATTTCTTGGTCACTTTGTTCATTTCTTTTCACTCTTTTTTCTCTAATCTTGCTTTCTCATTTTATTTCATTGAGTTGATCTTCAGTCTGTCATATCCTTTCTTCCACTTGGTCGATTCAGCTATTGAAAGTTGTGTATGCTTTGCAAATTTTCGTGCTGTGTTTTTCAGCTTCATTAAGTCATTTATGTTTTTCTCTAAGTTGGTTATTATAGTTAGCATTTTGTTTAAACTTTTTTCAAGGCTCTAAGTTTCTTTGCATTGGGTTAGAATATGTTTTTTTAGCTCAGAGAAGTTTCTTTTTATCCACCCTCTGAAGCCTGCTTCTGTCAATTCATCAGACTCATTCTCCATCTAGCTTTGTTCACTTGCTGGTGAGGAGTTCCGATCCCTTGGAGGAGAGACATTCTGGTTTTTGGTGTTTTCATCCTTTTTGCAGTTTTTTTCCCCATCTTTGTGGATTTATCTACCTGTGGTCTTTGTAGTTGTTGACTTTTGGATGGGGTCTCTCAGTGGACATCCTTTTTCTTGATGTTGAAGCTATTTCTTTCTGTTTTTTAGTTTTCCTTCTAACAGTCCGGCCTCTCTGCTGCAGGACTGCTAGAGGTCCACTCCAGACTTTGCTTGCCTGGGAATCACCCATGGACACTCCAGAACAGTAAGGGCTGCTGCCAGTTTCTTCTGTTATCTTCGTCCCAGAGGTGTACCTGCCAGATATCAGCCAGAGCTCTCCTTTATGAGGTGCCTCTTTGGATCTACAGGGTTGGGGAGCAGCTTGAGGAGATAGTCGGTCCCTTATCAGAATTCAAGTGTTGTGCTAGGAGCTCCATTGTTCCATTCAGAGCTGCTGGGCAGGTAGCTTCATGTCTGCTGCAGTGGAACTCATAACCACCTCTTTTCCCAGGTGCTCTGTCCTGGGAAGGTGGGGCTTTATTTATAAGTTTCTGATGGGCTGCTGCCTTTTTTCAGAGATGTCCTGCCCAGCGAGGAGGTCGTCTAGTCACAGTCCGCCAGCAGAGGCGTTACCGAGCTGCTGCGGGCTCTGCCCAGCTGCTGTGTAAACTTCCTTGTGGTCTTTTTTACAGAGGTACAGTTAGAACTGCCTCGGTAATGGCAGTCTGCCTCAAAAATGTTGGACTGCCTCAGTAATGGCGGACTGCCTCAGTAGTGGTGGATTGCCTTGGTAATGGCGGATGTCCTTCTGCCCACAGAGCTGGACCATCCTGAATCAGGCTGCGCTTGCTACGAAACCCTGAATCCAGAGTGTTTCAGATTGCTGGTCTTTGTGGAGGTGGGACCCACTGAGCCAGGTCACCTGGCTTCCCACTTTCAGACCCCTCCTTTACAGCTGAATGGGTGGTTCTGTCTCCCAGGTGGTCTAGGCACCAGATGAAACGGCCGTCCAGATTTGTGTGAGATTTTGTGCAAAAACACAAGGCACTGGCTGAAACAGCTGTGCTGAAAATTTATGGCACTTTTTGGCCTGGGAATCTCCTGGTTTGTGGGCAGCAAAAACTACAGGAGAAGCACAGTATCTGAACTGGAGTGCTGAAGTGGATGGAAGAGCCCCCAATGGCCTCTGTTGAGTAGGGTGGGGGGTCCTCCAGGGATTGTACTTCCTGGGTGAGGCAGTGCCCTACCCTGCCTCAGCTCGCCCCTCTTGGGCTACACCCACTGTGCAAACAGTCCCATTGAGATGCACCTGGTACCTCGTTTGGAAATGCAGTGATAACTCACTCTCTGCATAGCTCTCACTGGGAACTGCACTCTAGAGCTGTTCCTATCCAACCATCTTTGGGACTGAGTTCTTGATTTGATTCTCAGCTTTGTCATTGTTGGTGCATAGTGGTGCTACTGATTTGTATACGTTGATTTTGTAACCTGAGACTCTACTGAATTCATTTATCAAATCTAGGAGGCTTTTAGAGTAGCATGTAGGGTTTTCTAGGTATAAGATCATATCATTGACAAACGAAGACAGTTTGGCTTCCTCTTTTTCAATTTGGATACTCTTCATTTCTTTCTCTTGCCTAATTGCTCTGGCTAAGATTTCCAGTACTATGTTGAATAGAAGTGGTGAATGTGAGCATCCTTATCTTGTTCAAGTTCTTAGGAGGAATGCTTTCAACTTTTCCCCATTCAGTATGTTGGCTGAGAATATGACTACTTTTCAAACTGAGTTAACTAATATTGTCATTAATCACCAATAGCTACTACTATCACAGAAAGAGAGTCAACCACATATTATCTTCCCTATATATGACTATCTAACACCATTTATAATCTTGCCAAAGATCAAAACTAAGTCTCATCCAGCTGCTAGATCCAGCTGCCAATATGTAGAAAATACAAATGGCAGACAAAAATGTTAAGCTGCACCTTGAGTTTGCAGTCAGAAAAATCCAAACAGTGAGAAGCTCTGTAAGTCAGTTGACATAGGTTCTTCAAAAGATTAATTGTAAAGAAAAGTAAGGGATAGAGAGAAAACCTATACATTAAGAGATATTTTTAAAACATATCAAAGTTTTATAACTGCACAAGAATAAAACAATAATACCTAGGAACACAAATTTGGATGATAAAGCCATAAAAAGTCCAAAGAAGGTCAAGACAGTGTTTATTTCTGTGGAGCAATAGGGTTGGGATTACGATGTGGTCCATAAAAGTAGCTTTTGGGGTTGGTAGCATAGTTCTTACTTCTTCACCTGGGTATTTGTTACAAAGGTATTTACTCTGCAATAATTTATTAAATAATATATTTTGTGTGTGTGATTTTCTAAGCCTGTCTTTATTTTTAAATGAAAAAATATGTTTTAAATTTCAAGCAAAGAACTACACAAAAAACGATTACCTTCCAGCATACCTGATGTGGAAAAATAGTAACATGAACTCCAATCCCACTGTCAGAACTACAGTGTTTCAGAACTATAATGTTCACCTGAATCTCTGCATATTGCCTGCTACCAGCTATCCTGGCTCTTGTGCTCAACTCAGCTATGACTGATACCTACCACACTCTCAACCATGCTGACTACCCAGATATCTGTGCTGGCATACTCCCTATTTCTAAGTCCTATCTGTTCTATAACCTGGCTGTAGTCTATTCTCTTTAGGTCCTGTCCATGTTCACTGTGTATCTGGATTAAAAGGGGAAAAAAGCAGAAGTGATACTTCAATTTGCTCCCCCATAGGAGTCCATTTCCTTCTCCCTTGGTTTCCTACCTCTCAAATAGTCAAAGAGAAATAAGGAAACATGAAGAACCCGTGGAAACTTGGAGGACCAAAAAATGAGACAATAACTGTAGTGCTTTGCATAAATTTTCAAACTGCCAAATCCTCAAATTACAAAAAGCACTAAGACATGAAATGTTCCCCACAAATTATATTATAGCAATATGTAACTGAAAGGTCATTGACACAGCTATGTCATGGCTAAAGGTAACTTTATCATGCTACTTCACTTCCAGCACAATTGTTAGCAGATGGCTTTCTGATTAGGACCAAAATTTTCCAAAGAAAATATCACAATAATTACAGTGTACCTAATAATGAGGAGAGGAAATGAAATCACAAGGAGATAATAGCTGTTCAGCAGTCGGTTGCCTAGGCTCTCTCACAAACTAAGTAACTCACCCTATACTGCTTTCTGGCCTAAAGGTACATTATTCTATTTGATACCTTGTCAAAACAGCAAAAAGGGGGTTGTACAAGCAATGTACCTTTAGTTCAGAAGTGAAAATAGGAGTGACAAGGTAAAACATTTTTGAAACACATGACATCCATTCCAGATGAAAGAAATGATCCACATGTGGTTTAAGGGAAAGGTGATGGGGTAGAAAAGGGGCAGCATTATGGATTAGGAAATAATGGGAGCAAGTCAGCCTTATACATTAGATAGTAGTGATTATCAAACATCCATGTATTATGAATCATAGCAAATAAAAAGATATTTCTCTTCTCCTTCATTTCTTTATAATTTTCTCGTGGTCTCATTATTTGTCCTTAGTGTCAGTTAATCCCTCACAAACTTATCTAAGAATAAATTATTTTGGGTACAGAACTGGATAGGAGCACTCTGATATCATCCAAATTTAGGAATTAGGAAAATTTTTTCACTCTATACATAATAAATACACCTTTTAATTTTTCTCTAATTATTTTGGTTCTTATCTCTCTCTCCACCTCCCAACATCCTCTCATTCTTCTTTGGTCCTCTGTTCTCATTCCTCCTGCCATACTCACCCCTCACTGATTGGTCTGAAATGCATGTGTCTGTATGCATACATGCACCTTAAACAGTCCTCTACATATTTTGTCCTCTCAGTGTTACATCTAAAATTTATAAGCTGTACAAGACCAAACAAGAAGTTAAAAAGTTTAGGCAACACCCCTAGGTTGTCACCTATTTAATAATTTAACAAGCACCCGATAAAGTATTCATGCATTTTTTCCAGTATTTCTTGAGACACTGAGCAGTAGAGGTTATTTCTTAATTGTCCTGAAAAACTGGAGCAATCACAATGGATTGCATGTTTTAAATTTTTTACTTTACTCTATCATTTGCCACATTAACCAAATTTGGCTGCATAATTCTTCAAAGTAATTCTCATCTTCCTTTTCCCTATTAAGCAACTTTAAAAATTCAACCCAAATTCTTCCAGTGTCACTTGACATTGTGTAGCCTTCCATGCTCTAAATGTAAGGGGAAAAATGCATTTTGCTGGACAATTTTCATTTATTTTAAGACTTTTGAAGAAGAAAAAAATAAAACCTGGACCTCGTCCCAAAAAGTATAAGTGCCCCATTTGGCAATTCTCATGAGAGCCTGAAAAGACTGCATCTTCTCCACATCACTTAATGTTCTGCTCTTGATGGTGAGGAATCACAAATGTGAACATTGCTATGATTTTAATTACCACGTAGTATTTTCGTGATTTCCTTACCTGCCTGTGCTAGCTTTAGAAATTCTCCATTTTTTAATTCTCAACAATGCAAACAGTTCAGGTTTTTACTTTCTAATTAGAGAGCAACACTCTTGGTCTGAAAAGAATAGGAATACTGAAAACTGTGAAAGAAAGTAAAAAATACCCAAACTCCCAACACCCAAAGTTAAACTCTGTTAATGTACTGATATATCTAATTCTAGAGCCCATAAGTCTGTCTGCCACTCTTAGTGGTTCTATGTGTATGGGCATGTGTACATACATTTTTATACATGCATGTATTTATTATGTAAGTATACTACATATGCTATATACTGTATTATGCATGCTTCATATTATATATAAATATATACACATATTTATATACAAATGCACATATACACACATATATGTTTGAGAAAAAAAGTAACAGATATGTAGGGGACTAGTTACATATAGTATATTTATTCAAACGAGTATTATGCAACTGTGAAAAATCTTGTTTTCGAAAAATATTTCATGAAATAGAAAAGTGCCCATGATAAAATGTTAATTAAATAAACACAATATAAAACTGTATTGTTGCACAAAGAAAAATCTAGGCCAAGAGAGCTTCATTAGTTAGTTCAATCAAATATTCAAGAGAAAAAATTCCAATACAACAAATGCATTTTTGGAAAATGCTGGAAGAGGAAGCACATCTAAACTCACTTAGGAGGCCTATATTACATTGATATGAAAATCAGATAAATGAATTGCAAGAAAATATAATTACACACAAATATCTCTCAAGAACACAGACCCAAAAATATTTAATAGGATATTACCAAATTGAATGCAGCAACATATAAAAAAGGATATTATATCTTGCTCAAATAGAATTTAATCCCCAAAATGCAAGATTGGCTTGACAATAAAAATCAACAAATACTACCTTATTCATTAACAAATTAAAGGAGTAAAATTATATGATCATTGGACAAAATTCAACACCCATTCATGATAAAAATTGTCACCAAACTAAAAATAGAAGGGAACTTCCTCAATCTGATGATGTGCATGTAAAATACATACATATTACATAATATTAACAGTGAAATGCTGAAGTTTTTCCTCCTTATGTTTGGGAAACAGACAGAAATATCTTATCTCATCACTTTTATTTAGCATTTTGCCATTGAGCTCAGCCACAGCAATTAGATGAGGAAAAATGCAAAATAATTGAAAAAGGAAGAGTAAAATAGTCTCTTATTTGAAGATGATGTGGTTATTAAATGTAGAAAATTCCAAATAATCTTTTAAAAATTATAAAATTTAAACAAGTAAATTTTGTATCATCACAGTATAAATGTGATTATAAAACTCAAATTCATAAATCAATTAATCATTATAAAATGAAAAATTTTAAACTAATACCATTTAAAATGGCATCCAAAATAATAAATTACTTAGAGATAAAATTAGTGAAAGGTTCAAAACCTATGTGATGAAAATGATAAAAACATTGCTGAGAAAAATTAAATGTAATGTAAAGTAAATATATAGCTATTAAGTAAATGGAAACATATGTTAGATTCATATATTGGAGATGAAATATTCTTCAGTTAACAATCTTCCCAAAATTTATCCATAGATTCACTAAAACACCCACCAAAATCATAGGAGATATTGTAAAAATTGACAAGGTGATTATAAAATTTATATAGAAATGGAAAGAATATAAACTATCCACAATAATACTGAAAAGAGGAAGGAAGTTTTAATACTTACTCTACCTTAAGAATCACTATAAAGCTACATACAGGAACCAAGACAGTTTGGTACTACTGAATGAACAGATCAATCAGACAAAATGGAGAATCCAAAATTAGACACATACAAATAAAGTCAAATGATGTTTGAAAACAGTAACATAAAAGTTCACTGGGAAAGAAAAACTCTCCAATAAATTTTGATGAAACAACAGTATATCCATATTTTAAAACAGAAACATCAAGTTCCACCTCAGACCATTCAAAAAATTACTTCAAGATCAAAGATGTTCTTAAATATAAAAGATAATACTTTAAATCTTCTAGAAAAAAACAACAGAAAATAGCTTTGTGACCTTGGCATAGGAAAATATTTGTTAGATAGGCAGCAGAAAGCACAAATAATAAAAGAAAAAATGATAAACTAGATTAATTAAAATTTAAAACACCTGCTCATCGAAAAAAAATAATTAAGAAAAAGAATAGCCAGAAAAAACTGGAAGAAAACTTTTATGAAATATATATATAATAAAGAACTAGTATCCTGATATATATTAAAAAAACAGGTAAAATCAATATTAAATAACATTTCTTAGCTTGAAAATGTAGAGAGCTAGAAAGACATTACTCCTAAATTTGCAATTAAAAAAAAATCCAAGCAGGTTCCAGAGTACAATTTTTTTTGGACTTATCAGAGATAATAGAGATCACAGCAAAGCAGCAGCCCAAAACCTCCAAAGAGAAACAGGTCCAGAGTATTTGCTTACTTATAAGCAAATTGAATACTGAATGACAATATTGAATGGAATACAGAATACAAGCAGGTAGGAAGATTCAATTAGATATTTCAACTAATTGCCAAAGGCCAGGTGTGGGCTAGGAGTGTAAAACTTATTGGACCCACAAATGTGGAGGAACTCACACTCTCTAACAGCCTTCTGGAGGAACCCCACCAGGCTCTCTGGTGAAAAATAGAAAATGATACAGTCACTTTAGAAAACAGGATGTTAGGTCCCCAAATGATTAAGCATAGAGTTACCACATTACTTGGAAATCTGCTTCTAGGTATATGCCCAAGATAAATAAAAACATATATTTATACAAAAATTTTACACAAATGTTCGTAGCAGCATTATTTTTAGTAGCCAAATGAGGAAACAACTCAAATGCTCATCAACTTATAAACCAATAACCAAAATGTGGTATCTCCATACAATGGAATGTGATTCAGTGATGAAAAGGAATTTAATACTGATTCATGTTACGATGTGGCTGAACCTTGTAAACATTCTGTTAAGTGAAAGAAGCTTATCACAAAAGACCACGTATTGTATAACTCAATTTCTATGAAATGTCCAGAATCGACAAATCTATAGAGACAGAAAGTAGATTAGTGGTTGTCAAGATTTGGGGGATTACAAGTGAGTTATACTGGTAATGGGTATGGGATTTCTCTCTGGAGTTATGAAAATGCTCAAAATTTAGACTGTGCATACGATTGTACAGCTCTGTGAATATGCTAATAAACATTGATTTATACATTTTAAATTGGTAAATCACAAGTCAATACATCTTTTTCAAAAAGAAATTATTATCAAAAAACAAAGTTGTAATAGTTATGTTAATTTTTGACACTATAGAATAAGAAATATAATCAAAGAGAAAGAGGAACCAAACATAAAAATAAAGAGATCAATTATCCAAGTTGACATAATATTTGAATATGTATACAACTAACAGAGCTTCAAAACTTGAGGCAAAATCTATCAGAAATGAAAGGAAGAAAAGCTAACATACAACTATATTTTGTGACTTTATCAATTCTCTCTCAGTAATTAATAGAACAAACATAAAGAAATCAGTAAGGATATGATAATAGAAATAATACCATCAACCAATCTGACATCGAATATTCCATCGTGCCAGAAGGCACATTCTTCTCAAGTGTATATAGTACACTCACCAAGATAGAACATATACTGGGACATAAAAAACATTATAAATTTAAAAGAATAGCTATAACACAAAGTATATTATCTGACCATAATAGAGTTGAACTAGAAATCAAAACAGAAAATGATATTGAGAAAATCCCCAAATGTCTGCAAATGAAACAAGACACTTCCATGTATTAACATATGAGTCAAAATAAAATTGACAAAATACTTTTTATGAAAATGAAAACATAATGTGCCAAAACTGAGTGTTGTGTAGCTAAAATGTTCTTAGAGGTAAATTTATTAAATTAAAAGCATATATTAGAAGAAAGGTCTCAATTTAGTAATCTAAAGTTACATCCTGAGAAACTAGAGAGGAAAAAACAAAATGAAACCATTCATGGATAGTTTTGGCAGAAGCACTGCAAAGCAGGGAGGCAAATCCATATCCTGATTGTGTGCTCCATTAAGGACAAAATGCTGACCCTTCCATGATAGAAGGGATGCAATGTAATCAACCTCCCACCAGAGTTGGCTGATCACTCCAGACCATGTTGCCTTATCTGGAACTCAGTGTTGGTTTCTGCTACTAGCAGATTGGGCATCTAGCAATGGCTATAGCCCGTTGAGTCTTAGTGAGTGGAAGTCCATGATGCTGAGCCCATGCATAATCTCCATCCCTGCCATCATGGCCACTTTGCTCATGAGCCCATTGGGTAATGACAGGAGTGGCTGGAAAAAAAGACTGACTGATATCTATAGGATGGGTCATCCTATCCACTTGGTTATTAAAATCCTCCTCTGCTGAGATTGCCCTTTGATGAGCAGTCAGATGAGACACAATTATCATCACGCTTTTTGTCCATTCAGGGAGGTCTAGTCACATATCTCTTCCCCAAATTTCTTTGTTGCCAGTTTCCCAATAATGTTCCTTCCATGTATATCCTCTTACATGAAATGTATGATCATATATTTTGTCCATTTTCCAGTGGAATTTTGAGGGGGGTGGTAATTGAACTGGTAAGTTTGGGGAGTTTTAAAAAATATATATTCTAAATAATAATCTTTTATTAGATATGTGTTTTGCAAATACTTTCTCCATTTATAGCTAGTGTTTTCATCCTCTTAACAAAGACTTTCACAGATCAAATATTTTTTAGTTTTGATTATTTCATGAATTAGGCTTTTGGTATTGAGTCTAAGAACTCTGCATCTAGCTCTGGGTGATGATTTTATTTCTTTCCAAAGGATTTATTGTTTTCTTTTTATATTTAAAGCCATGATCCATTCTGAGTTAATTTCTTTGTAAGGTGTGAGGTTTAGGTTAAGGTTCATCTTTTTGTCTGTGGATGTTCAGTTGTTCCAGAATCATTTGTTGGAAAAAAAAAAAAAGCTATTCTTCCTCTATTAAATTGCTTTTGCTCCTTTGTCAAGAAGTAGTTAGACATATTGTGTAGGTCTATTTCTTAATCCTTCCTTCTATCCTATTGATCTATGTGTCTATTCTTTTTCTATTACTGCAACTGTTTTAATTAACTACAGCTATAGAGTAGGTCATATTATCATGTAGAGTGATTCCTCCCACTATATTCTTTTTCAATATTCATGACTCAGTCTTTAAGCATCTTGTTCTAACCCAGAGCCTGAATGCATCAAGTGAAAGTCTAAGTATTCACCCCCAAAGACACAAAATCATGGGGCTGGAGATAATGAGAGGATGAAAAATGCTAAATTTTATGTTAACTGCACAAAATTTGCATTACTTCTTCAGTACAGAATCTGCTCTAATATATCTTAAAACAAATAAGGCATTTTAAGAACTTGTAAGTGACTCACTGTTTGAACGTTCACTTAGAAAAACAATCATTTCCACATAAACCTCCCTCTGCATTATCTAACTTATAAATGCACTGAAAAAAAATCAGGCCTTTAATTTATAACAACCAAAAGTCCTTCTGGAAGTAAATGCTTATGGCATGCTGGAATACAAACTAAGAAAATAGTATGACATACATTTTAAAACTTGAAATATTTTCTTGCACATAAAATATTTGAGGAACTCAAAATAAAAATACAGAAAGAAGAACCAAATGTCCTCTTACCTCTTGCCCCTTGTACTAATTGTATTACATCTTTTCTTATGGATCTTTTTTTTCCCTCTTTTGTTCTTTCTATCACCCAATTGCTATTAGAATACTTTTTATAAAATGCTGACTTACAAGAAAATCCATGTGTCAGAGTGGTGCTTTTTTCTAGAAAAATCATTTCAAACAATTAAATTATGGGTCACCTGAAAACAGCATCTTTTGTTCATCTTGATAATGCTATATCTGTTTAGACCTGCAATTCTTAAGAACTACACAAAGAACTCAGTATTTCTATTGTTTAGGTCAAAAACAGTACTTAAATATAGCCTTGTATTTAAATTTTAATTTATAAAAACAAGAAACAGTATTGTAGACTTAAATAGTTGTAATCTATTTTCTTATGGAAATTTTTATCATTTTCTGTGCAACAGGAAATATCAAAATAAAGTTAACAAAGTATAGTCACAATTTAACGTTATATGTTAAGGTCTTTCAGGCGTTTGATCCTTTCCTGGCAAAATACAAATATACAGAATCATTAAGAATGAAAATTGATTAAATGTCAAAGAACACTTAAAAGATACAATTAGCTACATCTGTTTTTTTTTTTCTTTTTAGTTTTGAGATACAAGGTAAGCCATATAAATGCCAGTTAACTCTCTCATTCATTTTTTAAATTTATTTTTATTTTTATTTCATTTATTTATTTATTATACTTTAAGTTATGTGGTACATGTGCAGATTGTACAGGTTTATTACATAGGTATATACATGCCATGATGGTGGTTTGCTAAATCCATCACCCCTCAACTACATTAGGTATTTCTCCTAATGCCATCCCTCCCCAATCCCCCCACCCCCTGCTATTCCTCCCCTAGCCACCCACTCACCAGGTCCCAGTATGTGATGTTCCCCTCCCTGTGTCCATATGTTTTCATCGTTCAACACCCACTTACGAGTGAGAACATGCAATATTTGTTTTTCTGTACTTGTGTTTGTTTGCTGAGAATAATGATTTCCAGTTTCATCCATGTCCCTGCAAAGGACATGAACTCATCCTTTTTTATGGCTGCATAGTATTTCATGGTGTATATGTGCCACACTTGCTTTATCCAAAGTATCATTGATGGGCATTTGGGTTGGTTCCAAGTCTGCTATTGTAAACAGTGCTGCAATAAACATACGTGTGCATGTGTCCTTATAATAGAATGATTTATAATCCTTTGGGTATATACCCAGTAATGGGATTGCTGGGTCAAATGGTATTTCTAGTTCCAGATCCTTGAGGAATCATCACATTGTCTTCCACAATGGTTGAACTAATTTACACTTCCACCAACAGTGTAAAAGTGTTCCTATTTCTTCACATCCTCTCCAGCATCTGTTGTCTCCAGATTTTTTAATGATCACCATTCTAACTGGCATGAGATGGTATCTCAA
>CAUYLG010072567.1:0-12522 GCA_963573385.1 Cacajao melanocephalus | reverse complement strand
CACCATGCCTGGATAATTTTTTGTATTTTTAGTAGAGATGGGGTTTCACTATGTTGGCCAGGCTGGTCTCGAACTCCTGACCTCATGATCCACTCGCCTCGGCCTCCCAAAGTGCTGGGATTGCAGGCGTGAGCCACTATGCCCAGCCTGAGAGGCAATATTTTTATATACACATTGTACCTCTGGCATTCTGAGACCTCTGGGCATCTGTCATTTCGAGAATATTATATAAATGAAATCATACAGCATATAACTTTTTGAGACTGGCTTTTTTAATTCAGCATAATTCCCTTGAGATCCATCTGAGTTGTTACATATATCAATAGTTTATTCCTTTTCTAGTCCTGAGTAGTATGCCATGATATGCATGTACCACAGTTTGTTTAGCCATTCAACTATTGAAAAACTATTGTACATTATTTGAAGTGTACAATTCAATGGCTTTTAATATATTAATAGAATTATCCAACATCACCAAATCAGTTTTAGAACATTCTTGTTATTGTTCTCCTTTCCCCTTAAAACCCTCATACCCTTGAGTGATAACTTATCATATCTCTCAACACCCTCCCCAGTCCCAGGCAACTGCTGTTCTGCTTTATGTCTTTATGGGTTTGCCTATTCTGAATATTTCATATAAATGGAATCATACAATATATTGTCTTTTGTGTCTGGCTTTCTTCCTGTAACATAATGTTTTCAAGGTTCATTCAAGATGTAGCATGTATCAGTACATCATTAATTTTTTATGATTAATATTCCATCATAACATTTTATTTATCCATTTATCAGGTGATGGACATTTGAGTTGTTTTCAATTTTTGCTATTATGAATAATGCTGCTGTGAGTACTTGTATGTAAGTTTTTGTGTGGATATATGTTTTCATTTCTCTTGGAGTGGAATTACTGGAACATATGGTAATTATGTTTAACATTTTGAGGAACTACAACTGTTTTCCACAGCAGCCCCATCACTTTACATTCCGGCTAGCATTGTATGAAGATTTCAGTTTCTCCACATTCTTGCCAACACTAGTTATTGTCTGTCTTTTTTATTATTCACATCCTAATGGGTATGAAATGGAATCCCATTGTGGTTTTGATTTGCATTTCTCTGATTGCTAATGATGTTGAGCATCTTTTCGTGTGCTTATTGTCTATTTGTACATCTTCTTTGGAGAAATCTCTACTCAATTTTTACCCATTATAGGCATTTTTCTTTTTATTATTTAGTTATAAGAGTTCTTTATATATTCTAGATACAAGACCCATATAAGATATATGATTTGCAAATATTTTCCTCCCATTCTTTGGGTTATCTTTTCGCTTTCTTGATGGTGTCCTTTTGATATGATTTGGCTGTGTCGCCACCCAAATCTCATCTTGAATTGTAGTTCCCATAATCCCCACATATCATGGGAGGGACCTGGTGGGAGGTAACTGAATCATGGGGGCACTTACCCTCATGATGCTGTTCTTGTGATAGTGAGTTCTCACGAGATCTGATGGTTCTAAAGGGGCTTTTTTCCCTTTTGCTTGGCACTTCTCCTTGCTGCCACAATGTAAAGAAGGACGTGTTTGCTTCCCCTTCTGGCATGATTGTGAGTTTCCTGAGGGCTCCCCAACCATGCTGAACTGTGAGGAAATTAAACCTCTTTCCTTTATAAGTTACCCAGTCTTGGGTGTGTCTTTATTAGCAGCATGAGAATGGATTAATACACCCTTGAAGCACAAACATTTTAATTTTAATAAAGACCAATTTATCAAAGTTTTTTCCTTCTGTTGCTTATTGTGTTGGTGTTATATCTAGGAAGGCATTGCCTAAGCCAGGTTTACATAAATAGTCATTCTGAACTATAAGGTGACAAGCTAAGTATGGCAAAGTGGCAGGAGAGTAGAATCTTGGGTCTCTGATAATTACGAAGCTGCGTGTCAGGCTTAGACTGCAAAATTTTACATTTGTTTTACACAAGAGTGAAATAAAGTATTTTATTTTGAAAAAATAAGACCTTCAGTTCCTTAAAATACACCATAGAATGAAAAACAAAGATATAAGAAGATATTTGCAAACACATATAACTGACATCAATTTAGTATCTGTAATGTATAACAAATTTCACAAACCAATAACAAAAAGACAAACAACCCAATAGAAAAATGGGCAGTAGGAAGGAGTATCTCACAGAAGAGGAAACATATATGGTCAATAAGCATACTAAAAACACTCAACCTCATTAGTAATCATAGAAATACAATTTTCATACCCCCAAATAACAAAATTTTAAGTCTGAGCAATGGGAATTCATGCCCTGCTTGTGGGAATGTAAATTTGTATAATTATTTTAGAAAAAAAATGATTTGCAGATACCTATGAGGCCAGTGAATTTTAGTGGGAGTAACAAACAAGCTGGAAAGATGGTAGGTTGTCTAGAAAATGCAATGTTGGGCCCAGCACAGTGGCTCACACCTGTGGTCCCACCACTTTGGGAGAGTGAGGTGGATGGATGACGAGATCAGGAGTTCAAGACCTGCCTGACCAATATGGTGAAACCCTATCTCTACTAAAAATACCAAAAAAATTGGCCGGGTGTGGTGGCATGCACCTGTGCTCCCATCTGCTCAGGAGGCTGGGGCAGGAGAATCATTTGAGCGCGGGAAGCAGAGGTTGCAGTGAGCCGAAATCATGCC
This sequence comes from Cacajao melanocephalus, assembly GCA_963573385.1. Taxonomy (NCBI): domain Eukaryota; kingdom Metazoa; phylum Chordata; class Mammalia; order Primates; family Pitheciidae; genus Cacajao; species Cacajao melanocephalus. The sequence goes on along the minus strand of CAUYLG010072567.1, from coordinate 9,833 downwards.
ACTGCACTCCAGCCTGGCAACAGAGCAAGACTGCAAAAAAAAAAAAAAGAAAAAAGAAAGAAAAAGAGAGAGAGAGAGAGAGGGAGGGAGGGAAGGAGAGAGAGAGAGAGAAAGAGAGAAAGAAGAAAGAAGAAAGAAGAAAAAATATAATGTTGGAATTCATGACTTAGGAGACATAGATATTTGTGTGATCAAAAAGTACAAGTTGTAACCTCCCAAGAGGTTAGCTAAAGTGGAGAGGAATATACATTTAAGATAATAAGAGTATACATTTAAGATAATATGTTGGGGTCCAATCAGAACATAGGCACTACATAGTAATTTTTTTTTTTCTTGAGACAGTTCTTGTCACCCAGGCTGGAGTGCAATGGCATGCTCTCGGCTCACTGCAACCTCCGCCTCCTGGGTTCAAGCGATTCTCCTGCCTCGGCCTCCAGAATAGCTGGGATTACAGGCACCTGCCACCACACCTGGCTAATTTTTGTATTTTTATTAGAGACAGGGTTTCACCATGTTGGCCAGACTGGTCTCAAACTCCTGACCTCAAGTGATCCACCTGCCTCAGCCTCCCAAAGTGCTGGGAATACAGGCATGAGCCACTGCACCCGGCCTACTACATAGTAATTTTAAGAAAAGTTTAACATAAAGAATTAACAGTAACAGAGGATTGGAGTGTTGGATTGGCTAGTAATAAGTAAAGGAAACTCTAAAAAATATGGGATAGCAGATATAAATAGCAGACAATAGAAAAATAATGTGTAATGGCTGGTATCTCTAGGGCTGTGATAACCCTCCTCTCCACCCAGGGATGAGATCCAGGCCTTATTGGAGAAGTTGCTTTTGTGCTGAGTCAGTGGAACTTGTTGGACGTACGCTCTCTGGAACTTGCTGAAATACACCCCTCTATGGTGCTGGTTCACATGGGAGGTGTCTCATCAGAGATGCTTTGCTGCCTAAACACTCAAGGGTGGTGTCTGGGTAGGCTGCTACCTACTGTTTGTTGGGAAAACCAGTGCTGCAAAAAGTGGGAACTAGGAAAGCTGAAAGCTCGGTAGGAGCTTGTGGAGTGAACACACAGAAAACAGGAAGTAAAACCCCTTCTTCCTGCAATGTCTGTCTACCACTGCCTACTGATAAAACTTCATATTGTGCCAGCTGGCAAAGTAAAAAATATTTCAAGTCCCCAGGTCCGTTTTCACAGAATAGGCATAAAGGGGAAATGAGAGGTAATAAATCGATTACAGGTTGAGAAGGTCAAAGAACTGAGAGGTCATGATATTGGATTGTTGTTCTTGTGGATATTGAAATGACCCAAGTGTTGGCAGAAATTAGAGTGGGGTAGAAGGTTAGAGACCAATAAACTTGTTTCTCTAAGCATGACCTTGGTCTATCTGTATCACAATCAAGTGGGATACTTGATAACACAGATTCCTTTTTCTCACTTCAGATATTCTAAACTATAGTAACAGGGAAGAGAGCTCCCAAATCTTTTTTTTTTTTTTCCTGAGACGGGGTCTCACTCTGTCACCCAAGCTGGAGGGCAGTGGCATGATCTCGTCTCACTGGAACCTTCACCTCCTACATTCAAGCAATTCTCCTGCCTCAGCCTCCCAAGTTGCTGGAACTACAGGCACACGCCACCCTGCCCGGCTAATTTTTGTGTTTTTAGTAGAGATGGGGTTTCACTATATTGGCCAGACTGGTCTCAAACTCCTCTCCTTGTGATATGCCCGCCTTGGCCTCCCAAAGTGCTGGGATTACAGGTGTGAGCCACCGTGCCTGGTCTTTTTTTTTTTTTTGAAATGGAGTTTCATTCTTGTTGCCCAGACTGGAGGGCAATGGTGCAATCTCGGCTCACCGCCACCTCTGCCTCCTGGGTTCAAGAGATTCTCCTGCCTCAGCCTCCCAAGTAGCTGGGATTACAGGCATGTGCCACCATGCCTGGCTAATTTTGTATTTTCAGTAGACACGGGGTTTCATCATGTTGATTAGGCTGGTCTTGAACTCCTGACCTCAGGTGATCTACCCACCTTGGCCTCCCAAAGTGCTGGGATTACAGGCATGAGCCACCATGCATGGCTGCAAATCTTCTTTTTAATAAGTGCCTTAGTGGATTTGAAATGAAAGAAAATGGTTACTAATATTTTAAACACATACTACTAAATAGTAAAACAGGTACCAGCATATCCAGCATTCAGTCTTAACAAATGTTCACTTTTGCCTTATTTCCTGAGGATCTTTTAATTTTTCATGAGATGTTACCTATTTTAGCTTAAGTTCCACTCTCACCTTCCTTTCTCCTTCATGCCTCACAGGAGGTCATTGTATGAACATTGTTTTTTGTTTGTTTGTTTGTTTGTTTGTTTGTTTTTTGTCAATCACTGCTTTAGGCAATAGAGAGCCTTTGAGGGTTTTGAACAGGGGTATTAACCCTAGAGGTGTTTTTGGAGAATCAACCCAAATGTGCCCTGCTTGAGAGTTCATTAGGATGAGAGGATGGAGGTGGGAAAGCCCTTGAAGAGGCAGGTTCAGTGGTCCAGAGGGTGTGGTACTGAGGATCTGAGGTAGGGTAAGAAATCTTTGCTTTTTTTTCTCATGCTCTTGTGTGAAGCCTGCTCTTTGTGTTTTTATGACCCCTAGTCTTTGAATTCCCCCTCTCCCCCTATTCCTTCAGTTCATCAGCTTCTTTCTATCTTCATTTGAGTCCCTAACCAGCCTGGGTTTCATGGGTACCCATTTCACCTATATGCTTGCCATTGTCCTGGAATTCTTTGCTTTGTTGACATTTTACCACGCCAACTGTAACTTCCAATCTTTATATGAATAGCACTGGTTCTTTTGCCTTGAGGGAGTGGTCTTGCCATTCTGATTTACTTTATTACTTATAGTAACATTTGCTATAGTGAGTGTCCAAAACGAGGCCAAGTTTTATCCAGATGACCTTAGTGAACTCAAGCCTGTTTTGGAGGAGGCTGGGTTCACGAAATTTACTCAGACTTTGCTCTTCATCAGAAGATGTAAGTGATAACTCAATAATACTGCCAGATTTTGTTTGTGTGTAGAGTAAAATTTTGATGAGCAATTGTGAAAACTGTTCAGATGACATATAGAAATGTGTTTAAGTTGGTCAGATTTGGGAATTTTATTTATCAACAAATGGATTCTGTTTTAATTTCCACAACACAGATTTGGCCATGAGTCAACGTCAATGAAAACTTTTGATTTACTCTACTGATTTTGCTTAAAACACAAGTACATCAAACAAACCTTGTTATAGAACTATGGACAGACACAATAACATGACTGAGTCTCAAAATGATGATGTTGCATGAAAGAAGCCAGAAAAAAGAGCACTGTACTGTATACTTTCATTTATATAAGATTGTTGAAAATGCAAACTAATCTATAGACCCTGAAAACAGATTGGTGGTCGCCTGGGATTTGGAGGCAAAGGGGAAAGAAAAAAATTCAAAGGGCACAAGGACAATTTTGGGGATGATGAAAAGGTTTGTCTGGATTGCATTTGTGTGATTGTATCAAAGGTGTACGTATATGTCAAAACTCATTAAATCATATATATGCAGTTCCTTATGTGTCAATTACACCTTAATAAAATGGTAAAAAATCATTAGCAAGGAAAAATGTTTTAAGCCATTAAACCAAACAAACAAACAAACAAAAAATCCTTCCTATAATTAGCTACTGTCTATATCAGGGACACCATCTGAATACATTTATTATTCATTCAACATTTTTTAAAATCTATGATGTATACCAGGCAGTGTGCTGGCAACACAGTGTTAAATAAAACAAACAAGACCTCAAGTCTAGGAAGCTTACATTCTGGTGGAGGAGTCAGATCAACATGTGATAATAGTAAAGTGTGATAAATGTCCTGGCAGAGCAAGAAAGGGCAGCTCTGAAAATGTTTAGTAGTGTTATCTAAGCTGATTCTTTAGTAGTAGATGCCTGAAACTGTGTCGAAGAGAATTCTGAGGCTTAGCAGGTAAGAGCTATGAATGATCTGATGTCTTCCATTCATGAGGAGAGGTAATCATGGTTTAAGTGCCATACATTTGCCAACATAGGATTATACTCTTAAGGTTGGCCTTATCATAAATTTCTCAACAGTAGGCTTATTTTAAGTGGTTCTGAAAACGTTTGAGAATGGTGAAGATCTCTTCTTATAGACTGTTTTTTTTTTCAGAGCTGTATTTTAAGTGCAAAGTGCTTTTTTGTTGGGGAAATATGAATCTTCCACGTTGTAGTGTAGACAGAGGACAAGTGTTCTTTTGTTCTCAAGCATTCTATTTTTTTCAAATGTATTTTACCCACTTATGTGACTGAGTCTGAGCCTTTGCTAAGGGTACTGCAGCTGGATTATGTAGTGGAACCAGGTCCAGAAAAAGAATTGCTAAAGAATGCAAGTAAACAGGATGTCAGATGTTATCCTTAGCCTATTTCCCTAAACATAGCTTTTTGGCTGCAAAGTAAAATGCCATTCTTCTAGCTTCTGCTTATACACAGTGATGGCTGACAGCAGGCACAATCTTCGTTTGCTTGGCACGTTGTCACCATGCAACTCAACGTGTTTTGCAAGGAATGATCGTGACACACCATCTCTGGGAGATAGTATGAGGACATCCGGCTATTTCTTGGAAGAATTTTCTCTCTACCTTCTTTGAGCCCTGTTGTGCCAGCACATCTCCCCATGAGGCTCAGATCTGTCTGACCTAAGAGCCAGTTGGCACTGTCCTCCTAACAGAAGCCAGATTTTCACTGGGGCTAGACTACTTATTGACAGTGTTTTCCCAGACTGGCCCATGAGTGTCTCATTTCCAAGGTCCCCTGAAGTGCTGCCTCACCTCTGTTTTCCAAAGCACTTGCTTCCTTGCCTCTCCTCCCTCCCCAGCATCCTTCTCACTTTCTTTCCTTATAACTTCTTGCACTCTGTGTGCGTGTGTGTGTGCTCATGTGTGCATGTGCGTTTCTTCTTTTTTTATCCGAATGAATTTGTTTTGCAGGTTTTGAAAAGGAAAACCAGTGTTATCCAGGATTGTTCGTTAATTCTTATCTGTTTCCACATCTTCACGCGTGATCTCTGTGGTTTTAAAATCCCACATTTTGAGTAGGTTCCGCTGTTGTCTAAGAAAAGTTGCCTTAAACCTTTGCTCTGCAAGCACCCGAAGAGAACTCATAAAAAGGAAGACAACAGCAGATGCAATCGCGGATGTGGCTTAGTCCTTGCAGCTGCCCCAGAGTGCTGTTTGGAGTGTACCGTCCTCAGTAATGAATCCAGGAGAACAAATCGTGACATGGCTTATATCTTTGGGAGTTTTAGATTCCCCTAAAAAGACCATCTGTGATCCGGAGGAGTTTTTAAAGTCCTCGTTGAAAAATGGGGTAGTTCTGTGCAAACTGATCAACAGACTCATGCCTGGCTCTGTGGAAAAGGTAAGGGAAATTTATAGTCTCTTTGGGATTGCTTATCACCAAAGAGCGGCAATCATGAAACTCTCGAGATTTTTCTATTTCCCAGGCTGTGGGAATCTCCTACTTCTTAGAAAATATTTTTCTAAGACTTAGACGTTCTTTCTTACTGTTTTTGTAGTTTGCAAAGGTAAGAAAATGAAATGTTATTCTTTAGTAATTGGCCCCTAAATTGTAGTATAGGGAAAACCTGTGACAGCACCCGTATCACAAACTCTGTCATGGAGATGCATGTTACATCTCCCTGGGTACGTGAATCTGTGGAAAAATAGAATGACTTATAACAGATATTGATGGTGTTTATTGGCAGTTTGACTAAAATCAGTGTAGATTTCCTTTTATAAAAATCCATTGAAGGAGAGACTATTTAGCAACTGGGAGAAATAATTCAAAATGTCACATAAAGTTTGTAAAAGCAATAGAAACCAGATATATGTTTCGAATGCAATGTGCGTTCAAAGTGAAACTAACTTTGCTCTCTTTAAAATAATTCAAGATTTTTAATAGCTGGAAACCCACAATCATGAGAATAGATAATTTCTAAAGTAGGCATTTTAAGTAAGCTTGAATGTACAATTTTTCATTTATTTTCTTAAGGTTATCATGGAATGTGATTGTGAGTATAGCACTTTTGCCTTCATGAACCAGTTTGTATTTTTATTGAGCAAATAAATTTACTTATAATTTCTTAAACTTGAAAAAGAGTGATTAAATGGTGATAAAATGCAAAGAAATGTGATCAAATGCAGGGAACAGCCAAGGGGAAAAAGAATTTTATTAAATTATCTAGGGGAAGGAGGAGAGAGAAGTACTAGGGATTGCTTCCTTGCTTGAAAGCAAGAACTAAGCTCAAAAAACTGTCTTGGTCTCCCGAATTTGCCATCAGCACACTGGAACAGAAGGCATGAGAGAAAGCTTGTAAGTCGGCATGGGTTGGGACTAAAGGTTTGGCGACATTTGAAACAAAGATCAACCGTTTAGGTTTTTGCATCACTTCCTTCAGTGGTTATTTCTCTTCCTGGATTGACAGCAATGTTGCCCCACACCTTAAGAAGCCTGCTTTCCCTAGTTATCAGCAAATGATGAATATGCTTTGCTTGGCATGGGATGACAATCTTCAAGTAACATTTCACTGTGTTCCTCTAGTTTTGTCTGGATCCCCAAACTGAAGCTGACTGCATCAACAACATCAATGACTTCCTGAAAGGATGTGCAACCCTCCAAGTGGAAGTAAGCCTACCCCGGGTGCCTTCCCCGTTGTCATCATTTTTTTTGCTCTGCTAATCAAGATGAGTGGTAAAAGTACTTGGTTTATTTACACTGTCATTGGCCACTGAGTTAAACAGAGGTGGCAGACTGGTCGTCCCTGGTAACGGATTGCTAGTCTGTCTTTTCCAGAAACCATTTCCAAGCAAAACAAAACAAAATCAAAACTCAAACAATGATGCCTTTTATATACAGGGTCCAAGCCCTGAAAACAGGCTTTCAGTGACAGAGCTTGTGTGGGCGTGTTCCCCTACTAAGGGGAACCAAAAGTGGGCCACTGACTGTTGGCGAGGGTCACTGTAATCCTCCCAAATTGAGAAAAGAGGAAAGGCCATTGTTACTCCTTCCCATTAATACTTTAGAACAGACGCCTTGAAAAGCTGAGAGAACCTGGCTCTGAGGTAGAAGTTGTATAGTAAGTTGTGTTGCATTATTTTATATTATATGGATCCCTACAGTGTGTATGGGAAGTGTTACTGAAAGGGAGGTGAGACTTCCACATGTGCATCAAGTTGCTTAACTTCTCTGTGCTTCAGTATTTTTTATCTATAAAGTGGACATGCTAATAACCAACTCATGGGATTGGTTTAAGAATCAAATAAGGCTGTACATGGTGGCTTATGACTTTAATCCTAGGCCGAGGCAGAAGGATTGCTATAGCCCAGGAGTTTGAGACCAGCCTGGACAGTATGATGAAACCCCAACTCTACATAAAATACAAAAATTAGCCAGGCATGGTGGTGTGTGCCTGTAGCCCCAGCTACTCGGGAGGCTGAGGTGGGAGGATCACTTGAACCCGAGAGGTGGAGGTTGCAGTGAGCCTCGATCTCACCACTGCACTCCAGCCTGAGTGACAGAATGAGACCCTGTCTCGAAGAAGAAGAAAAAAAAAAACAAATACGATACTGCATAATAATTTAGGGCCAAGAGATCCGACATCATATAAGATCTATGAGGTAATTTATGTAGAGTCCTTGGCACAGGGCCTGGAACAGAAGAAGTACTCTATATTAGTAGACTAGTATTAGTCATATTATCTGCGGACAAATAGTTGTGTAGTTTAAGCATGGACTCTGGTGCTAGACTTCTTGGGTTCAAATCTCAGTTCTCCCTTACTAGCAGGTTTGTGACCTTGGGCATGTTACTTGACTATGACTCTAGGCCTCAGTCTTCCTACCTACAAAATGGGAATAATAGTGGCACCTAACTCATAGGATTCGTGTGACCTTTTTTTTTTAAATATATATTATTTCAATAGTTTGGGGGGAACAGGTAGGTGGTGTTTGGTTACATGGATAAGTTCTTTCGTGGTGATTTCTGAGATTTTGAGGCATCCATCACTTGAGCAGTGTACACTGTACCCAGTGTATAGTCTTTTATCCCTCACCCCACTCCCACCCTTCCCCCTGAGTCCCCAGAGTCCATTATATCATTCTTATGCCTTTGGATCCTCATAGCTTAGCTCCCCCTTATAAGTAAGAACATACAATGTTTAGTTTTCCATTCCTGAGTTATTTCTCTTAGAATAATGGTTTCCACCTCCATCCAGTTGTTGCAAATGCCATTATTTTATTCCTTTTTGTGGCTGAGTAGTATTCCATGGTGTGTGTATATATATATTACATTTTCTTTTCTTTTTTTTTTTCTTCCATCTGAGATGAGCAGCATTTGGCCAATATATTATATTACATTTTCTTTATCCACTCGTTGGCTGATGGGCATTTAGGCTGGGTCCATAACTTTGCAATTGCAAATTGTGCTGCTATAAATATGTGTGTATAAGTGTCTTTTTCATATAATGACTTCTTTTCCTCTGGGATTGCTGGATCAAATGGTAGTTCTACTTTTAGTTCTTTAAGGAATCTCCATACTTCAGGTTTTCCATTGTGATTGTACTAGTTTACATTCCCACCAGCAGTGCAGAAGTGTTCCCTTTTCACCACATCCATGCCAACATTTATTATTTTTTGTTTTTTTAATTGTGGCCATTTCTGCAGGAGTAAGGTGATATCTCATTGTGGTTTTGATTTGCATTTCCGATGCTTAGTGATGTTGAGCATTTTTTCATATGTTTCTTGGCCATTTGTATATGTTCTTTGAAAATTGTCTATTCATGTCCTTAGCCCACTTTTGGATGAGATTATTTGTTTTATTTTATTTTATTTTTAATTTTTTTGCTGATTTGAGTTCCTTGTAGATTCTGTATATTAGACCTTTGCCAGATGCATAGTTTGTGAATATTTTCTCCCACATTGTGGGTTGTCTGTTTACTCTGCTGATTATTTCTTTTGCTATGCAGAAGTTTTTAGTTTAATTAGGTCTCATCTATTTATCTTTGTTTTGTTGCATTTGCTTTTGAGTCCTTGGTCATAAACTCTTTGCCTAAGCCAATATCTAGAAGAGTTTTTCTAATGTTATCTTCTAGAATTTTTATGGTTTCAGGTCTTAGATTTAAGACCTTGATCCATCTTGAGTTGATTTTTGTATAAGGTGAGAGATTAGGATCAAGGTTCATTCTCCTACATGCGGCTTGCCAATTATCCCAGCACCATTTGTTGAATAGGATGTCCTTTCCCCACTTTACGTTTTTGTTTGCTTTGTCAAAGATCAGTTGGCTGTAAGTATTGGGCTTTATTTCTGGGTTCTCTATTCTGTCCTATTGGTTTATGTGCCTTTTTTATACCAGTACCATGCTGTTTTGGTGACTACAGGCTTGTAGTCTAGTTTGAAGCTGGGTAATGTGATACCTCCAGATTTGTTCTTTTAGCTTAGCCTTGCTTTGGCTATGTGAGTTCTTTTTGGGTTTCATATGAATTTTAGGATTTTTTTTCTAGTTCTGTGAAGAACGATGGTGGTATTTTGATGGGAATCACACTGAATTTGTAGATTGTTTTTGGCAGTATGGTCATTTTCACAATATTGATTCTACTCATCCATGAGCATGGGATGTGTTTCCATTTGTTTGTGTCATCTATGATTTCTTTCAGCAGTGTTTTGCAGTTTTCCTTGTAGAGATCTTTCACCTCCATTGTTTGGTATATTTCTAAGTTTTTTTTTTTTTTTTTTTTTTTGCAGCT
>CAUYLG010072566.1:0-129426 GCA_963573385.1 Cacajao melanocephalus | reverse complement strand
CTACCCATCCATGAGCATGGGATGTGTTTCCATTTGTCTGTGTCATTTATTGTTTCTTTCAGCAGTGTTTTACAGTTTTCCTCACAGAAGTATTTCAACTCCTTGGTTAGGTATATTCCTAAGTATTTTATTTTAGTTTTTGCAGCTATCGTAAAAGTGGGTTGAGTTCTTGATTTGATTCTCAGCTGGATCGCTGTTGGTATATAGCAGTGCTACTGATTTGTGTACATTGATTTTGTATCCTGAAACATTACTGAATTTATTTATCAGATATAGGAGCTTTTTAGATGAGTCTTTAGGGTTTTCCAGGTATAGGATTATATCATCAGTGAACACTGACAGTTTCACTTCCTCTATATCAATTTGGGTGTCCTTTATTTCTTTCTCTTGTCTGGTTGCTCTGGCTAGGCTAGGCTGTTTTTCGTTGTTTGCCTTTTGGGATCTGGCTGCATCCATACTGCTAAACTTCAAAACTAAATACTTCGAGTAAACTGTTGGGTCTTAATTCAACTATTGGTCCTGAAGTTAAAAGAGCTTGTTTCTAGATTCAGTGAGGAAGGTATTATAATGTAAGAGTGATATGAAAGAGGAAAACCTATAGTTTGATAACATTTTCTCTTCTATGCAGTATGACAGCAAATTTAAATGGTTTCTTATATACCTCTGCCCATACAAATGCACCATGTGAAATGGTGTTATCAGTGAATATGTAAATTACACCATCAGCAGCATAGAAATAATTTTTAGATACAAAGATTTCTATTTAGGGAGTTAAACCTCTGAGTTCCTTAATTATTGACTTAGATTTTATTTCACATATTTTAAAATTAAATATATATAAATAAAATTTGAATCTTGTAAATGCAACTTGTAGTTGCCAGTTTTGTGTTCCAGATGTCTATCAAAAAATCTTGTCATCTAGGAAAGGATATGTTTTGTATTCTTTTGTAAAAGGCAATGGCACTAAGGTGTGAATGCTGATCTTCTCTTATCTTCTATGGGCCTGCATGGTCTGGATTTTTATGGACTTGCTGTCTTACTAGGAGACTGAGTCCTGCTATATGCAACAACTTCCTTCTAATTTTCTCTGTCCTTTTTGCCTGAAGATCTGAAGCGGAGTTTGATACTGCATATTATACCACACATCTTTTAAAAATTAATAGCTTTTGGGCTGGGCTCCGTGTCTCATGCCTTTAATCCCAGCACTTTGGGAGGCCAAGGAGGGTGGATCATGGGGTCAAGAGATGGAGACCATCCTGGCCAACATGGTGAAACCCTGTCTTTACTAAAAATACAAAAATGAACTGATGTGTTGGTGGATGCCTGTAGTCCCAGCTACTCAGGAGGCTGAGGCAGGAGAATTGCTTGCCCAGGAGGCGGAGGTTGCAGTGAGCCAAGATTGTGCCACTGCACTCCAGGCTGATGACAGGGTGATGCTCCATCTCAAAATAATAATAATAATAATAATAATAATAATAGCTTTAGTGATAGGAATATAGTTCATTTTTATTGTAGAAAAGTTTAAAAAATATAGAATAAGTAAAAAGGAGAAAATCTGTCATTCTGTGATCCAGAAATAACTAGTGCTAATAATAGTGCCCTTCTCCTCAGTCTTTTTGTGTCTATTGTACATGTTAAAATATCTAATTGACCTCAGCCGAGTGCAGTGGCTCATGCCTGTAATCCAAGCGCTTTGGGAGACTGAGGCAGAGGTGGATCACGAGGTTAGGAGATCAAGACCATCCTGGTCAGCATGGTGAAAGCCCGTCTCTAATAAAAGACAAAAAATTAGCTGGTGTGGTGGCATGTGCCTGTAGTACCAGCTACTCAGGAGGCTGAGGTAAGGGAATCACTTGAACTCGGAAGTTGGAGATTGCAGTGAGCTGAGATTGCGCCACTGTACTCCCGCCTGGCAACAGAGCAAGCCTCTGTCTCCAAAAAAAAAAAAAAAATTTAATTGACCTCATATACGTAAAAAAGGGATATAGTTCATGTATCAGTTGTACTGAGTGCAGTAAAGTCACATTGTGAAAGGCATACAGGAGCTGAGACTGATTGAGGAGAGAGCAGATGTTCACTGCAGAAATTGGCATTTCTCTTTTTTTCATATTGCTAAGCTACATTCCATAAGTTGAATACATACTGAAGCAGCAGTACTTTAATAATCTGATAACCTCTTTTTTTTTTTTCTGATACTGTATCATGGACTTTATCATTAATAAATCCTATCTCCTCCTCCTCCTATTATCATTCTCCAATGTATTGAGAACTGGCAATTATATAGAATATATTAGTAGGAGAGACAATAGTCTCAAAGAATATGTCTCAAATCTCTTGGGTATATATTACAGCAGTGCTGTCCAATAGAAATAGTGCAAACCACATATGTAATTTAAAATTTTCTAGTAGCCGCATTAAAAAAAGTGCAAAGAAGAAGGTGAAATTAATTTTAATGATATATTTTATTCTAGTATAAATAGCATATTGCAACATGCCATCAATATAATCAATTATTGAGATATTTTACATTCTATTTTTTCTACTATCTTCCAAATCCAGTGCATATTTTCCACTTAAATCCATCTCATTTCAGACTAGTTGCATTTCAAATGCTTAGTAGCCACAGGTGGCTAGTATTAGCACAGTCCTAGAACACAGAATTTCTCCCCATAAGATGCAATAAAATATCATTTTGCAGGTATTCTGGAGGGGTATATGAGAAGAAAACAACAAAGCCAAGTTACACCATGGATCCTGAGCACTCACTTTGTGGTGTCTCACAAGATGTTAAACCTTTGCCTTAATGAAATTAGATATTTCTATATTGATGGACCTTCATGTCACACAACAGTGTTAAATTTGTAGTTTTCTAAAGGCCTACTGGATATATTATTTGCAGTAACTTTCAGAATGGTCAGTAAAATTGATTGTATATTCTAAGGTTCAGCTTTTAACTATCAGGTACTATGCTCATTACCTGGGTGATGAAATAATCTGTACACCAAACCCCTGTGACATGCAATTTACCCATGTAACAAACCCATACATGTACCCCTGAACCTAAAATAAAAGTTGGAAATAAAAAAAGTCATTCTGTTTCTAAAATGAATTTGTGGCATTCTAATAAATATGTGGCATGGTCATAAAGGTAGGTGATATAAACTGAATAGAATAGAATATAATTGAATAAGCTTTGCTTTTAATTGAGTTTGCGGTCATGTGAAAGATATTCCTTAACATCTTAGGCTTTATTTTGTTCTGTAAGATGGAGGCAATGCTGCCTTTTTTCTTTTCTTTTCTTTTTTTTTTTTTTGAGATAGAGTCTCAGTCTGTCGCCAGGCTGGAGTGCAGTGGTGTGATCTCAGCTCACCGCAACCTCCAACTCCCTGGTTCAAGCGATTCTTCTGCCTCAGCCTCTCGAGTAGCTGCGATTACAAGCACGCACCCCCAAACCCAGCTAATTTTTGTGTTTTTAGTAGAGCTTGTGTTTCACCATGTTGGCCAGGATGTTCTCAATCTCCTGACCTCGTGATTCACCTGCCTCGGCCTCCTTTTTTTCTTAACTGGGATTACAGACGTGAGCCACTGCGCCCGGCCTCCTTTTTTTCTTAACATGGTTTTGATTGTCAAATGAGATGAATGGAAACTAAAGGGATGTGTCTTATTCATTTTCATGTCCCCAGGACTTAGTATAGGGTATGATACGTGGACAGCCAATAAATATGGACTCAGAGGCTGAATATATATGAAAGAACTTTCTAAATAAGTATGCTCCCAGTGGAAGCTATTATTACTGTACTTGATTTGTACTATTTCTTATTATTTAAATTCTTTCCTGGAATGTGAGAACTCTTTTTTTTTTCTTTTTTTGTTGAGACGGTGTCTTGCCTGGTTGCCAGGCTAGAGTGCAATGGCGTGATCTTGACTTACTGCAGTCTCCGCCTCCTGGGTTCAAGCGATTCTCCTGCCTCAGCCTCCCGAGTATCTGGGACTACAAGCACGCATTACCACACACAGCTAATTTTTGTATTTTTAGTAGAGACGGGGTTTGACCATGTTGGCCAGGATGGTCTCAGTCTCTTGACCTGGTGATCTGCCCATCTCGGCCTCCCAAAGTGCTGGGATTACAGGCGTGAGCCACTGCACCTGGCCATGAGAACTCTTTAATAATTCTTTGCCTGTAAAATCAATAAGTAAGGTTGCCTATTGTGGTTGTATTTTTACTTACCTGTAATAGTTTGTTCATCAAATACTGGCTGTAAATAAATATATTTCTAAAAATATGTTGTTTTATTTTAAAAGATGTTTAGCACTTAAAATAAATGTCTCTACTTTTCTTCAGAGTAAACAATTAAAAATCTTTTTGTTGGTATTGGGAGATAGACTTGACGGCTTTCACCATTCACAGTCAGCAGTATTTGAGAGCCAAATACAATCTCATTGGAGGGCAAAATGATGGAGGCAAAGTAGCAACATTTTAAACACTAGAATATGGTGCTAGTAACCAGAAAAGGCCCCAATTTAGAAAAGGGTTTCTTATTTCTATAATGATGAGAGAAACTCTATCTTTTTCTTCTGAAATGGGTTGCAACATTTTATCCTTGTTTAGAGTGGAAGTATAACAAAATCATAATGCAAGAGCAAATAATGTCTACCCAGAACCGCATTTCAAAGTGATCATGAAAACATTAGCTTTTTCTAGCCTCAGCTATGAGTTTCTGCAACTGCCCACTCACTGAGTCATCTGTAGCAATTGAAAGTTTAGATATTTTCCATTTGTTAGGGTATCTTTTTTCATACAAAGTGGCTTTTATCTATCCTTAATGAAGTAAGCAAGACTTATATAAAATGGCATGTGCAGCATGAAAGTCTGCTTTATTGTTTCCTAGGAGTAAAGAACTTTAGGGAGCAGTTGAATGTTATCAGTGTAGTAGGAACCATTAACTAAACAATACACTCTGGGAGTAGTTGGCACAATTTTCTGTTTTCATTATATTCTCGCACTTGTACCTGCACTCAAATCTGGAGCATATCTTTTAATATTTGATGACAGAAAAATAATCAGATTAAACTTAATTTTTTCCTCTTTCTTCACATGATAATTACATACTAATAATTTTAACATGTAGTATTTTAAATACTGAGAAAATATAGCACATGTTACTAAAAGATATTCAGTGACATTGAAGACCATTTGGCCAAATAAATGGGTGACGTTGAAATAATTGGTCTTATTTAAAGAGAAGAGGGAACTTGCCTCTTTTCATTTGATTTCTTCCCCTGATCTCCTTTTCTCCATGACAGCTAGATGTGTATTTTAAAGCAATTCTATTACTGAAAATCTTCTGCTTGTTTCTATTCCATTCTGAATTTTACTGTTTGTTGTTGTGCTCAGGCACAAGGGAAGAGGATTGAAATCTGGTCCTCCCCCTACCGCCTTTGTTTTTTGAGATGGCTCACTGCGACCTCCGCCTCCTGGGTTCAAGCAATTCTCCCATCTCAGCCGCTGGAGTAGCTGGGTTTATAGGCACGTGCCTCCATGCCTGGCTAATTTTTGTATTTTTAATAGAGGGGGGATTTCACCATGTTGTTCAGGTCAGTCTTGAGCTCCTAACCTCAGGTGATCTGCCTACCTTGGCCTCTCAAAGTGCTGGGATTACAGGTGTGAGCCACTGCTCGGCCCTCCTTTTCTTTAGTCGTGCTACGCATGTATCTTGCTTCTGCTCATTCTTAGCATAGAAAATATAATAAAGCAAGATGTACCTAATGACTACTTGTAATCATGTTCTAAATAATTTTTATTATTGGAACTTTAAAATTCCAATAAAAATCAGCAAAAGCTCTCTAGGAAAGTAAAACTTGCACCTGTAACATATACCAAATTGCAGTTCATACATTTGACAATAGGCTCTGTGTTAATTTGGAGTTTTTTTCGTGGCAATGTCTGATGAAGTTCTAATGAATAATAGTCTGTGGAAAATACAAAGGTATGTACATACCTGATTTGGGAATTTAATTGAGCTATGAGCTACAATTTTTGTGTTGAGTTTTTTAAGAAAAAAAAGAAACATGATTTTAGTTAGGTAACTGTTGTGCTTCTTATACTCTTAACAATTGTATTATGACTAGTGCAGATTGACTGTCATGGTGTCTGGTCCTTGGGTATCATTTCTAGGAAAATGTTGAGAGAGCAAGAAGAATATATTCTTAATTAGTGATAAAATTAAACCACTGCTTAAATTGCCAGCAAATTGGACTGTTATCAGGAAAGGGAATAGTATATATAGCAAAACCAAGAAAGAAAAATTGCCCATTTATATGGTGATTATTTTGGAGATAGTAGTTTGCAGTTTGATGATATTGTGAACCGTTAATCTGTAAAACACATTTGTTGTAAATGAGTTACAAGGAATGTATGAAAGCAGTTTTTATAGTATCTAACTTGCTTCTAGTGGGTAGAATGTGAGTTTTGAAAGTAAGATTTTTTTTCTTCTGACTTACCCCTTTTAAAATTTAAAATTTCTAAGTTTGTGCTCTTTACTGTATATATTGGGTTTTGTTGGATCTAAATGTTATGTCAATTATTCTGACATAAACAATACACAAGATTATTATGTAATGTTTTATATAGTAAGGACCAAATGTAAAATCTTGTTTATCTCGTTTAGAGATTAGAAAAATGTTTTTAATTGAGCAAGTGATAGATGAATAATCTCAGAAAAATTCAAGCAGTATATTGAAAAAGAAGTCAAATCTTCCTTCAGTATTTTTCTATTTACCTTCCAGCAGTAATCATTGCAGTCAGCTTGATATCTTTCCAAGCATTTTAGTGTGTGTATGTAGTTTTGTGTCTATTTTTAATATGTTGCATATGTTCTACATTCTACCTCCTATCTCAGTGTTAAATATAAATGCTCCTCTACTTATGATGGGATTATGTCCTAATAAATTCATCCCCATGAGTTCGATTGTTTTAGTTTTTAGATCCCACAAATAAGTGAGAACATGTGAAATTTGTTTTTCTCTGCTTGGCTTTTTTCATGTAACATGATGACTTCCATTTCCATCCATGTTGCATATGTCAGGATCTCATTTTTTATGGCTGAATAGTACTCCATTGTGTATGTGTACCACATTTTCTTTATTCATTTCTGCTGATGGACATAGGTTGCTTCCAAATCTTAGCTATTGTGAATAAGGGTGCAGTAAACATGGGAGTGGAGATTTCTCTTTGATATACTGATATCCTTGGTTATGAGTATATACCTGGGAGTGGGATTGCTGGATCATATGGTAGCTCTGTTTTTAGTTTTTTTGAGGAACCTCCAAAAAATGTTCTCCATAGTGATCATACTAATTAATTTACATTTCCACCAATAATATACATGGGTTCCCTTTTCTCCACATTCTTGCTGTCATTTATTATTGCCTATCTTTTGGATAAAAGCCATTTTAACTGGAGTGAGATGGTATCTCATTGATTTTGCATTTCTCTGATCATCAGTGATGTTGAACACCTTTTCATAGACCTATTTGCCATTTGTATATCTTTTGAGAAATGTCTATAGAGATCTTTTCCCATTTTAAAATTGGATTATTAGACTTTTTCCTATAGAGTTGTTTGAGCTCCTTGTATATTCTGGTTGTTAATCACTTGTCAAATGGGTAGTTTGCAAATATTTTCTCCCATTCTGTGAGTTGTCTCTTCATTTCATTGATTGTTTCCTTTGCCATGCAGAAGCTGTTAAACTTGATGTGATCCTATTTGTCCACTTTTGCTTTGGTTGCCTGTGCTTATGGGGTATTACTCAAAAAATTTTTGCCCAGTCCGCTGCCTTGAAGAGTTTTCCCAATGTCTATTTGTAGTAGGTTTATAGTTTGAGGTCTTAGATTTAAATCTGTAATTTATTTTGATTTGTTTTTTTGTATATGGTGAGAGACACGGGTCTAGTTTCATTGTTCTGCCTATGGATTGTCAGTCTCCCTAGCACCATTTATTGAAGAGACTGTCCCAATGTATGTTCTTGGCACCTTCGTTAAAAATGAGTTTACTGTAGATATATGCATCTGTTTTTGGGTTCTCGATTTTATTCCATTGGTCTGTGAGTCTGTTTTTTATGCCAGTACCATGCTGTTTTAGTTACTATAACATTGTATAATTTGAAGTCAGGTTGTGTGATTCCTCCAGTTTTGTTCTTTTTTCTCAGGATAGCTTTGGCTGTTTTGGGTCTTTTGTGTTTCCATATACATTTTAGAATTATGTTTTCTATTTCTGTGAAGAATGTCATTGATATAGTGATAGAGATTGAATTGTCTATTGCTTTGGGTAGTATGGACATTTTAACAATATTGATTCTTCCAATTCATGAAGAATCTGCAGATTGCTTAAGTTGTATGGACATTTTAACAATATTGATTCTTCCAATCCATGAACATGGTATATCTTCCCATTTTTTTTAGTGTCTTCTTCCACTTATTTCATCAATGTTTTATAGTTTTCATTGTAAGGCTCTTCTTTGCTTAAGTTAATTCCTAGGTGTTTTATTTATTTGTAGCTATTGTAAATGGGATTGCTTTCTTGTTTTTTTGTTTTTTTGTTTTTTTTTTTTTCAGATTTTTTTCTGTTGGCATGTAGAAATGCTACCGATTTTTTTTTTTTTTTTGTATGTTAGGTTTGTATCCTACAACTTTACTGAATTTGTTTATTAGTTATAATAGTTTTTTGGTGGAATCTTTAGGTTTATCCAATATAAGATCATGGTCATCTACAAACAGGGATAATTTGACTTATTTCTTTCCAATTTGTATATTATTGATTTCTTGTCTGATTGCTCTAGCTAGGACTTCCAGTATTACTTTGAATAACAGTGGTAAAACTGGGCATCCTTGTGTTCTAGATCTTAGAGGAAAGGTTTCCAGTTTTCTCCATTCAGTATGACAATGGCTGTGGGTCCGTCATATATGGCTTTTATTGTGTTGAGGTATGTTTTTTCTGTACCTAGTTTTTTGAATGTTTTTATCATGAAGGGATGTTGAATTTTAGCAAATGCTTTTTCAGTATCCATTGAAATGATCATATGGTTTTTGTCCTTCATTCTGTTAATATGATGTATCACATTGATTGATTTGCATATGTCAAGCCATCCTTGCATTTTCAGGTTAAATCCCATTTGATCATGACGAATGATCCTTTTAATGTATTGTTGAATTCAGTTTGCTAGTATTTTGTTGAGAATTTTTGCATAAATGTTCATCAGATATGTTAGCCTGTGTCTTTTCTTTTTCTTTGTTGCAATGTGTTTTTGTATGATTTTGGAATCAAGATAATACTGGCCTCATAGAATGAGTTTGGAAGTATTTCCTCCTCCTCTTTCAGAATAGTTTGAGTAGCATTCATATTAATTCTTTAAATATTTTGTAGAATTCAGCAGCGAAGCTATTGAGTCCTGGGCTTTTCTTTGCTGGAAGACTTTTTATTATGACATTGATCTCATTATTTGTTATTGGTCTGTTCAGGTTTTGGGTTTCTTCATGATTCAATCTCTGTAGGTTGTATGTGTTGGAATTCATCCATTTATTGTGGGTTTTCCAATTTAGTGACATATAGTTACTCATAGTAGCCTCTAATGATCCTTTGAATTTCTGCTGTATTGGTTTTAATTTCTCCTCTTTCATCTTTGATTTTATTTGAGTCTTCTTTTTTTTATTAAAAAAGTTTTTTCTTCTTTTCCTCTCAAGCACTGTTCAGAGAGTCTTCTTGTTTTCTTAGTCTGGCTAAAGGTTTATTAATTTTGTTTATCTTTTGAAGAAACCAACATTTCATTTCATTGGTCATTTGTTTTTTGCTTCAATTTTATTTATTTCTTCTCTGATTTTTATTATTTCTTCTACTAATTTTGGGTTTGGTTTGCTCTTGCTTTTCCAGTTCTTTAACTTTCATTGTTAGGTTTCTAATTTGAAATTTTTCTGTTGTTTTTATAGAGGTGCTTATAGCTATAAATCTTCCATCTGGTACTACTTTCACTGTATGTCATAGGTTTTTGGTATGTTGTGTTTCTATTATTATTTGTTACAAGAAGTTTTAACATTTTTCTCAATTCCCTCATTGACCCATTGGTCATTCAGGAGCATATTGTTTAATTTATATGTGTTTATATAGTTTACAAAATTCATCTTGTTATTGGTTTCTAGTTTTATCCCATTGTGGTCAGAGAAGATATTTGATATAATTTTGATTTTTTTGAATTTTAAAATAATTGTTTTGTGGCCTAACATATGATCTGTCCTTGAGAATGATCATGTGCTGAGGAGAAGAATGTGTATGTAGCAGCCATTGGATGAAATGTTCTGTAAATACCTATTATGGCCATTTGTTATAGAAGTGAGATTAAATTTGATGTTTCTTTGTCGATTTTCTGTCTGAATGATCTGTCCAGTGCTGAAAATGGGATGTTGAAGTTTCCAACTATTATCGTATTGAGATGTAACTCTCTCTTCAATGCTACATTTTTTTTTTCTCTCTCTCTCTCTTTAGTTCTAATAATATTGCTTTATATATCTAGGTCCTCCAATGTTGGGTGCATATATATTTACAGTTGTTATATCTTCTTGCTGAATTGACCCCTTCATCATTATTTAATCACCTTATTTGATAATAGTTTTTGTCTTGAAATGTATTTTCTCTGAGTAAGTATAGCTACCCCTGCTCTTGTTTGGTTTTCATGGACATGGAATATCATTTTCCATTTCTTTATTTTCAGTATGTGCATCTTCATAGATGAAATGTGTTTCTTATAGGCAACAGATAGTTGTGTCTTTTTTTTTTTTCTTTTAAATCCTTTCTGCCACTCTATTGGAGAGTTTCATCCATTTACATTCAATATTATTATTGATAAGTAAGTAACTTTCTCCTACGATGTTTTTATTTGTTTTGTGGTTGTTTTGTGGTCTTCCTTCTTTCCTTCCTTTCTGTCTTCGTTTTAGTGAGGGTGATTTTTCTCTGGTGTTATGTTTTAATTACTTGCTTTTAATTTTTTGTGTATTTGTTGTATGTTTTCTGGTTTGAGGCTACTATTTGGCTTGCAAATAATATCTATCTACCTACCTGCCTATCTATAGATAGATATTAATAATGGGTTTTAAATAACCCACTATTTTAAATTGGTGACAACACTGATTGCGTAAGCAAACAAGCAAAGAAAACAACTAATAAAAACTCTACAATTTATCTTCATCCCACCTGCGTTTTTAATTTTTTGTTGTTTCTGTTTATATCATATTGTACTGTGTTTTTAAAAGTTGTAGTTATTATTTTTGATCGATTTATCTTTTAGTCTTTCTACTTAAGAGATGAGCAATTTAAACACTAGAATTACAGTTTAATTGTTGTTAATTGTTGTAGTTCTATATGCTTTTCTATGTACTATTAGCAGTGAGTTTTGTACCTTCAGATTATTATTATTATTATTTTCTCATTAAAGTTCTTTTCTTTCAGATTGAAGAACTATTAGCATTTCTCATAGTTCTGTTGTTGATGAAATCCCTTTTGTTTGTTTTGACTTTTGTTTGTCTGGGAAAGCCCTTATTTCTCCTTAATGTTTGAAGGATATTTTCACTGGATATATAGTGCTCTAGGATAAAGGTTTTTTTTCCTTAAGCAGTTTAAATATGTTATGCCTCTTGTCTCATGGCCTGTAAAATTTCCACTGGAAAGTCTCCTGCCAGTCTTATTGGAGCTATATTGTATGTTATTTGTTTCTTTTCTCATGTTGTTTTAGGATGGTCTTGATGCTTCCGGATGTCTGTTGGTGTTTTTCTTTCTTTATCCTTGACCTTTGAAAGTTTGATTATTAAATGTCGTGAGGTAGTCTTATATGGGTTAAATCTTCTTGGTGTTATATAACATTCTTGTACTTGAATATTTATACCTTTCTCTAGGCTTGGGAAGTTTTCTGTTATTCCTTTGAATAAACTTTCTACTCTTGCCTCTCTCTCTTTTTCTACCTCCTCTTTAAGGCCAATAACTCTTAGATTTGTTCTTTTGAGGCTATTTTCTAGATCTTGTAGCTGTCCTCATTGTCTTTCATTCTTTTTTCTTTGCTCTCCTCTGAGTGTGTATTTTCAAATAGCTTGTCTTCAAGCTTACTGACCCTTCCTTCTGTTAAGAAACTCTGATGCATTCTTCAGTTATGTAAGTTACATTTTTCAACTTCAGAATTTCTTCCTGATTCTTTTTAGTCTGTTAGTTCAATTTATCTGATAGAATTCTGAATCCCTTCTCTATTTTATCTTGAATTTTATTGAGTTTCCTCAAAAATAGCTATTTTAGTTTTTTTTTAATTTTCAAGTTTTAAATTTTGTGGGTACATAATAGGTATATACATTATGGGGTACATTAAATGTTTTGATACAGGGATGGAATGAGTAATAGTCACATCATGGAGAATGGGGTATACATCCCCTCAAGCATTTATCTTTTGAAACAGCTATTTTGAATTATATATCTGAAAGGTCACATTATCTCTGTCTCTCCTGGATTGGTTCCTGGTGCCTTATTCAGTTTGTTTAATTAGGTCTTGTTTTCCTGGATGGTCTTGACGCTCCTGGATGTCCGTTGGTGTTTGGTCATTGAAGAGTTAGGTATTTTATTGTAGTCTTTGCAATCTGGGCTCACTTATAACCATTCCTTTTGAGAAGACTTTCCAGGTATTTGAAGGACTTGGGTGTTGTAATCTAAGTTTTTAGTTACTGCAGCCATGTCTGCACTGGGGACACCCTGAGCCCAGTAACACTGGCTTTTGCAGACTCATAGAGGTGCTGCCTTGGTGGTCTTGGATAAGATCCAGAAGAAGTCTCTGGGTTACTAGGCCAAGACTCTTCTTCACTTCCCTTACTTTCTCCCAAATGGAATCTCTTTCTGTATGCACTGAGCTGCCTAGAAGTGGAGGAGGGGTGACACAAGCACGCCTGTGGCCACCATCACTGGTACTGTGCTGGGTCAGACCTGTGGCCAGCATGGCACCAGGTCTCACTCAAGGCCCGTGGTAACTACTGCCTGCCTATTGCCTATGCTTACTCAAGATACTAGAGCTCTACAATCAGCCAGCCAGGTTTGTGTCTTTCCCTTCAGGGTGGCAAGGTCTCCCTACCCCTGGGTGGGTTCAGAGATGCCATCCAGGACCCAGGGCCTGCAGTTGGAAACCTTAGGAATTTACCTGAATTTACCTGTTTTAATGCAGCTGAGCTGTCACTCAAGCCACAAGACAAAGTCCTTCCTACTTTTTCCTCCCCTTTCTACAAGCAGAGAATTCTGTCCCCATAGCCACCATTGTCCCAGGCCCGTAGTGAGTACTGCCTGGCTATTGGTGATGTTCACTCGGGCCCAAGGACTCTTCAGTCAGCTTGTGATGAATGCTTTCAGGCCAAGACTCTCCTTTCAGAGCAGTGGGCTTCCCTCTGGCCCAGGACAGATCTAAAAATGCCATCTAAGCACCAAGGCCTGAAATTGGGAAGCCCCCCCAAGATTCCCCTTGGTGCTGTACCCCACTGTGGCTGCACTGGTAAGCTGTAAGACAGTCTCCTTTACTCTTCCCTCATCTTAAGCAGATGGAGTCTCTCATTGTAGCTACCACAGCTGGGAATGTGTTAGGTGTTAGGTTATGCCTGAAGCCAAGTCTCACCCAAGGCCCTTGGCAAGTGCTGCCTAGCTAACCACTGCTGACTATTCAGGGCCCAGGGTTCCTTTAGTCAGCAGGTGATGCATCTTGCCAGGACTGGGTCCTTCCCTTCAAGGCAGTGGATTCCCTCTGGCCCACAGTGTGTCTAGAAATGTGGTCCAGAAACTAGGGCCTGGAATAGGAGCCTGCTTGGTGGCCTGTCCTACTTTGGCTGAGCTGATATCCAGGTCACAAGACAAAGTCCTCTATACTCTTCCCTCTCTTCTCCTCAAAAGGAGGGAAGGAGCCTCTCCCCAGACTGTGAGCTGTACTGCTTGGGGTTACGGGGGGCAGTATGGGGAGTGGAGTTCAAGTACTGCCTCCTGGCTCATGTCTCACTAGGTTGTGTGTTCCCCGAGGTCTACTGGCTCCAAACCCAGCACTGCACCAGGACTTGCCCAGGAATTGCAGTCCTTGTGGCCTAGACTGCCTTTCAAGTTTATTTAGAACCCCAGAGCTCTTTAGCCCATGGTGGTGGCAAGGCTTGCTGGAACTTAGGTTCCAGCTGCTGGGATGGGCAGTTCCCCTCTGGCTAGGTTCTGCTCTAAATGCTCCCTCTGTGGGCACCAGCTGAGTTCTGCCTGCTCTTGCTTTCCACTGTGAAAGGGCAGCACTGAAGTCTGATGGAAAGTCCCAAAAGCAGTGTGCTCTCTTTCCCCTCCGGTGCAACAGCTTCTCTCTCCACACCACACAGCCGAGGGGTGGAGGAGGGGTGGTGTCAGCAATTGGACACTGTCTTTCCTATCCTCTTCAGTGATATGAAGTTAAAAAATAAGATGATTTTCGCTTGTTATGAAGGTGCTCTTTTGTGTGGATAGTTGTTCAATTTGGTGTTCCTGCAGGAAGGACAATTGGTAGATGCTTCTATTTTGCTGTATTACTCTGCCTGCTCCTCAACAAAACCTGAATCTTTTTTGATGTATGAGACCAGCAAAGAAGACCGTCCATGAGGGTAGAAAACCTGTGTTTTCCTATTCAAAGTTAGATCCCCTGTACCTCTCTTTATATCTCATATGGCATAGACATGAAGATTTAGGAATAGATGAGTATATAAATGCCATATATGTGATGTATATATGATGCATATTAATCTTTGGGCCATGAGTTGAAAATAACCTGGCAGTTAAGGCTGCAGAGATTGCCTTGAATTACAGTGGTGTTAATACAGCTGTAATTCTGAGCAGTTAAACTCTTTGATAAATTATCAGAAATTTGAGGTTTTTTTTTGTTCTCTTGCTGTATTGTACTTTATTCTATTAGAGGGATTCCTGTTTTTTCACATAGATTGTCATTATCTCAGTTATGATCTAAGCTACTCAGGTAACTTTGGCCACACCATTCAGAGTGAACAACTATGATGAGTATTGTTTAGTATGTATCCCACTAGTGGTTCTATTATTTCCATATTGAGGATTCTAATTTTTAGTTCAGTTTAGCAAACATTTTCTGAGTGCCTCAAGACTGGTGCTAAATGCTGCTGGTACAAAAATGAATGAACTATAGTCTGGGCCTTCCTGTCTCTCACTGCCCAGGAAGAGAATTTCAGTGCTATGTGTCAAGTACAATTACAGGATCATAATTTTGCTCTCTGGTGTTAATTTGACCATTCTGATATAAATACAGTTTATAGGCTAAGAGTTTAAAGTCTTTCTAATAGTTCATCAGGCTTCACATTCTGGTATTGTCACTTTTTAAGAACCTACAGGTGAATTATCAGATATTAGTATATATGTGATAATCTCTTCACCCCTGTTAAATTTCTTGGTTTGTGGCCTGCTCCCTAACCTCAGCTCCCACTTGCTGCTGGAAAGAGAACTCTTTAATTTGTTTGCTATCTTATTTCCTTATATTAGTTTGCACTCTGTTAGTATACAATGTCAAGAGTTGGCAGAATTTAGGATCCTTTGATAGTGATTTCTCTTCCCTTTTTTGGGGATACTAAAGTGATTCAAACTTCTGTATTTTTGTGCTTTACACTTCTTCTTTTGGTTACTTGCTGGTGGGTACTGTTACCTTAGCCTGAGCCAGAAATAGTGCCATCTAATCATGTTGCTGTTCATTTCAAATTGGCAGCATCTTTGATAGCAGTATAATAGTTTGGCCTGGTGTTCTTGAGTTGTAGTTGAAAGGATTCTAGTATCTGTATCATAGGGAATAAATAGTGCCCCCTTTCCCTGATATCCCCTTTTTTTTTTTTTTGGCCCTGAGTTAGGTAGGTGCCAGTACCCTTTCCTCATGTATTTGAATCTGACCTTTATATTTCTGTCCTGCTAGAATATAAACTTTGTGAGCAGGGGTCCTCTTGTTCACAGATGTATTCTAGCACTTAGAATAGCGCCTGGTATACAGCAGCTTGCAGTAAATACTGTTGAATGAATGGCATGTGAACAGTGCTACCCAGAAGATTGAATGAATCTTTAATGCACGGTTCCTGTTTCAGAGCAAGGAGTTGTATTTCTATTCTTTATGTGAAACTGTGTGGATACTGTGTAGCTCACCAATAGCACCATGGTTCTGGGCTGCCTCAACCAGTATCATTTGCTTGGGTAACTAAGAAGATTCCGACCGCTCAGCTTATCCATGAATAAGAAGAGTCATAAATGGAGTTTTCTAAGCCTGTGGGGCTGGGATTCAAGGTCCCTGTGACTTTAAACTGAAATCCTGATGGAGACAGTGAACCCTCACAGTCCTAGAGAGAGCCCTTTGAGCTTATTCTACAGAGGTAAAAGTTCTTACCTTTTTGGTTGTGTCATCTTGCAAGGAGTTCCTGGAATTCCCAGGGCATCTGTCTACTAGATTGTGCCCCAGAAAAAGCTGACAGACAGTTTATTGTTCTGTTTAAGAGCTGGGGATCTGCAACCAGACCACCTTGTTGAAATCTTGGCACTGTCGTTTCCCTTGTGTGTGGTCTTCAGCAAATTACTTATTTTGTTTCTTAGTTACCTCATCTTTAAAATGAAAATAAAATAGTACCTAATTTATAGCCTCATTTGTGGATTATTATAGGCAAAGGGCTTAGAACATGCCTAGCATGTATTACCAACGTTCAGTAAATACTAACATTTACATATTTGATACAAGGAAAATTCATACCTCTTTTACTCATTTTCATTCTATTGTGCTTTCCTGAGGAAGATGAAGTCACAGACGTGCAGCTGATGTCCTGGGAATTTTACAAAGGCCCACCTATGCCCATGGAGGTGTGTTGAGCATATGATGGCACATCATATCAGCTTCTAATGGTGTCATCCATCGCCATGTGTCAGGTGGAAAACAGGTGGAGAACTTTAGCTCTCGAGAGCTCTAATTGTCCTCAAAGCAGGCCATGCTCAATTTGACAGTGTCATGATTTTTAATATTTGAAAATTCCAGAATTGCTACTCTGGATGTAATCCTTTCTTTTCTTCTTTTCTCCTGCTTTTACTTATAAAGTTAGGTGAATATGATGCTCCACTTCCTACACAGATACCCAAATAGCTCTGACTGCTGAAATATTGGTATCTTACTCTCAGCACATAACTTGTTGCTATGTTATTGAAATTTTCACTGTTTTGAAATTTTCACTGTTAACTGGGTTTGAATCCCAACTCTCCCAAGCCTCAATTTTCTTTCATTTGTCAAATGGGATAAAAGTGTCCACTTCATAGGGTTGTTTTGAGGATTAGTAATGAATACAAAACACTTAACATAGTACCTGAAATGTAGTATTAGTTGTAAAGTTAACGTATCTATCATCATCATCATCGTCGCCATCACCATCCTGTGTTTCAAATCAGCAATGAAATACAGACTACACTAATCCCATTTCTGCTTGGAATTGTGAGTCTAAATGAAATGTAGCAGTTCCTTGCTTGAAATATGCTGTAAACCTTCCTATCGCAGTCAAGATTTTACTACTTTCTAGGGTATACAGGAATGATGGGACATAGTAAACCTTGAGATTTGTCTTTCCTATCTTTGTATTTTAGCCTTTCTACCCAAATGTAGTAACCTAGATTTCTATTACACACTCCCCTTGATGCCTCCTCCAATAAAACTGCAGTAATGTAATTTGTACTCTGTCCTTGAATTGAAGACAGAATTAGGAAGTGCATCCAATACGTTGGGTAGCAAAGTTCTGAAATGACCTCTGAGGTAATTACTTTCATAATAACATACAGAATTTTAGGTATAACTACAAGTTACCATCCCAGCTTTATTACATTTCTTTTTCTGTGACTTGCAAAACATCCCTCCATGAGAGATGGTATTATCTACCATTTACAAATCAGGAAAACAAGGCTCAGAAAGGTCAAATAATTTGCCAAACGTTGCACACCTTAGTGACACACAGGGTTGATTCACTCTATAGTTTTTTCCTTTTTACTCAAAATTAGAAAGTTGAATCCCAAAATTAGGGTCAAAATTTTTCCTATAAAATTTTATAAATGATACAACTAAAAAAAGAGAATGCGTACAGTGGCTCACGCCTGTAATCCCAACATTTTGGGAGACCAAGACAGGAAAATCACTTGAGCCCAGGAGTTCAAGATCAGCCTAGGCAATATAGTGAAACCTTGTGTCTACAAAAAATTTAAAAATTAGCCAAACTTGGTGGTGCATGTCTGTAGTCCTAGTTGAGGCTGAGGTGGGAGGATTGTTTGAGTTTAGGAAGCAGAGGTTGCGGTGAGCCAAGATAGCACCACTGCACTCCAGCCTGGGTGACAGAATGAGACCCTGTCTCAAAAAAGAAAAAAAAAAAATTAGCAAAAGAAGGTAAACAGGCAGAAAGAAGATAAGAAAGTTAATAAATGTGGAACATAAAAGATAGGATGGAAACAAATTTATTCAAGTATCTCTGGTAAAGAAACAATTCATACAAGACCTATTTGATGGAGGATATTTTTATTTTTGGGGGTAGTGTGAAGTTTTAATTTGAGACTCAGAATTCAAACTTGAAACTATAGAAGAGAGGATGAAGGGAATATTAGCAGTTGAAAGCAAAATGTAGAAATAGAAACATTATGTGTATTTAACAGAAAGCAATGATCAACATGAAATGTTGAAGATATATGTGCCAAGCGATAGTTATGGTTCAGAGAAGGCAAATTGCACATATTCTTTGGTATACAGAAGATTCAGATAGGCATTCTGGAGTTATTATTTCCTGAGTTAGTTGCCTTAGTATTATATCTTTCTGGAAATGAGATGCCAATGTGAGACTTCTTTTTTTTGGAATGTTTAAGCAGGGGACAAGGAGGGAAACACTGAATAGCTACTGCAACTATCTGAGGAAGTGTTATAATACACTAAAAGTTCAGATACAAATTTCATTAGCTGCATGTTAGCGTGTCATATGTGTCACACTCTGTGGCTTTACATTTTACCTATGAAGCCCACATTGATAATTAAACATTTTCACATGTTTAAACTTCTACAAGGGCCTCAAGTTTTGTACCTTCATTTTACCCATGATCCAGTTGCATATACTTTTCAAATTGTTTTTATTTTTTTGAGACAGGATCTTGCGCTGTTGACCAGGCTGGAGTATAATGATGTTATCATGAGTTACTGCAGCTTTGACCTCCTGGGCTCAAGCAGTCCTCCTGCTTCAGCCCTACAGGTAGCCGGGACCACAGGTGTGCACCACTGTGCCCAGCTAATATCAGCTATATGTAATTAGTACATACTAAGTATACCCACTTGCTAACACTCACTTCAACAGGATAAAACTGGCCTTACCTCCCCTCCTTATCAACCAGCTCTCCTCTGACTTCTATATTTGTCAAGAAGGCTGTCATTCACATAGTTGCCCAGAAACCAAAATTCTGAGGTCTACCTTTTATTCATTGAGTGCTTCAACTTTATATCTAACCAAGTGTGGTAGTTCTTCCTTTGGAATATACGCTTGTTCCTTTCCCTTCACTGTCACTATTTTATTTATTAATTTTTATTTTTATTTGCTATAGAGTAAAAGATAATTAATTATTATTGCTTGTTTTTTGGGAATTCTCATAACTTCCTCAAGTAATTTTGTAACACATTTTCCTGGGTGGTGATTTTTAAATTTTGCTTAATTTAGTTATGTAACCTTAGTTTGGCTGCTAGGTATGTTACTGGAGAGTTACTTCCCTATTGAAGATGTGATTCTCAGTTCTGCTAAAAGAGGAAATCATACACATTAGTTAGGGTTGTCATAAAAGGAGTTGAAAACATCAGCTGTTAACAAATCACTTTTCTTATGTGATTGTTTTGAATTTGAACAATTCCATCTGTTTTGCCTTGAATAAAAGGTAAGATATGCATTAAGACAAATATTTGTAACCTAGCATGAGGGAATTCATACCCTACAAAATTATTTTAGGAGCAGACTAATTATATTTACACCTGGATAGTGAACATCCAGTCTTTTGAGAGTAAAGCATCAGATAATTTACCATTTAAAAAATGTATCAATGTGTCTGTTTCCAGGAAGAGGGAATTTAATAATTTATTAATTTAAGGGAGCAAGTGTTTTTGTAGAAAAGATTATCTGGATTGTAATCAGGCCTTAATGGCAGTTTTCTTGTGAGGAATACTAGAAGGAGGGAGATAATTTCTGTTGGAGATGAATTCTATGTTGAGAACACAGAAATAGTTCAGAAATGCATTAGGAATGTTTACAAACTTATATGTCCTCATTTTATTGAGTTAACAAGCTTACTGTGTCTTGTTTAAATAAATTTTTTTTAAATTATGGATATACAATAATTGTATTAAATAGATTATTTAAAGATCTTTGGTAAGAGGATCCCTCTCCATGTGCAGATTCCAATATATTTCTGTTGTGCAGCAGCCTACCTATACATGCCTTTCCATTGAAGTATTAATGAGGCATGAGTTTGCAGTTCAGTAGGAATCTAAACATGGTGTCCTGGGAAGATCCTCTTGCACATGGTCTGATGTGATGGATGACCAACTGTGGGACATGGGGAAAGCAAAACTTCTCTCTAGGCTTCATTTCTCACTTTGTCATTAAACCAAGGGCCCTTCTATCTCTGAGTCTTCAGGTTTTGATGCCACCAAAACCCCTTCTGAGCTCCTCAGGGAGAGGAGGTGTTTGTTCTGTAGCCCTTTCTGTTTTTTTAATGTAGTCCTTGTTCTGATCGGTATGAACAAAGTCAGCCTAAATGTTTTGGGGTTTTGGAATTTTTTTCCCCTCTGATTATAATTCAGTGACTTAAACAGATGCTGAACTTATGACCATGTTAGTAGCTTTGTGCTACTAACAGCATTTTAACAACAAAGCAGAATTGTTTCCAAATTAGAAATCTGTGAAAATTCAAATGTTGACGAAGTTGTTGTACATAGAGCCATTCTTAGGAATACATGGTATGCTCATTCTAATAGTAACTTCAGTATAAGAGGTAATTAAGAACAAGGACGTTGGAGGTGTACTTCCTGGATCCACATCTGGTTCTGCCATTTGCTTGTTTTGTGACTTTGGACAAGTTATAATACCTACTAAATAGATTTTCTGAGGAATATATATCTGGCCTATAGTTCTATATATGTTTAACTGCTGTTATTAATTATTTTTACATTCCAGGAGTCAGCACCTCCTATAATAGCTCCACTAATTATAATAGTAGTTCTGTGAAAGTAGTACCATTTTTATTTTCATGAAGAGACCAAGACTCAGAGAGGTTAAATAATTGACCCAAGATCACATATAAAATGGGTGCTAGATTCAAACCAGGTTTATCTGACTCATTCCAAAACTCAGACTCCTTCCTTCTTTATATATTCTGCCCTAAGCCTGGTCCTTTGGAAATTCTCAGTGCTGTTAACTAGTCAGGAGGGAGTTGGTGTTAGAAGACCAAAGGCTCAGATAGCATCTAAATAAGTGCCTCTGTTAATCGCCATGATAAAATGATCTGACTCTTCTTCTCTTTAGAAATGTGCCTTTCAGACGTTAGGGTTTTCCATGAATTATTTTCATGCAGTGACTTCGTTTTGTCTGTCTTCTTTCTCTACAGAATGAGGCAGGCTTGGCACCTAGTCTCTAATAGCCTTCCTTATGACATGGCCTCAAGAAGTGTCTGGGCTGGGTTAGAAAAAAAAGACTCCTTTGCTTTATCTCCATCCTTACCTTTAGAGAGTGAAAATTGTAATACACAAAATAATTACAATGACATTAACAACCAGAGCCTTTCCCATAGCTCCCTTTATTTCTCAGATATTTATTTAATATTTAGCTATCTGACATTTTAATCTGAAGGTTAGTCCTTGGATTTTTTGCTGGAAAGTTAGAATGACTTCAGAGTGAAACAGTATCATTGTCTTCTATTTGCAAAACTTTAAAGTACGTTTGTTTTAACCACCTCTAACCATTTTTGTTTTTTTTTTACTTGAAAATTCTTTAGCAGAAATAATGACACACAAATAGGCTTCTGTCATTACTCAACTTCCTTATGACAGTATTATACTTATTGCTGAATAATAGTAATCAGGATGGTGTTGGGTGAAGGCATTTTATATTTTAAATCTGAGAAGATTTTAGGTTGACCCTAGTTGCTGAATCAGCTTAGTATTTCGGGAAAGTATCTTATACATGGGTTCCAAGTAGTATAAATATTAAAAAGTTAATTGCATATGCTCTGAGAAATTCAGTAAGCACTCCTTAGCCTTTATTTCATAGATGAACAGTGAAGACAGTGGTAAGGGAATTTTATCAAGTTTACTTGTTAAAAGTCCTGGGGGCAGACTGTTTACTTAGAGCCAGATGATCTGTCACAACTACTTAACTCTGTTGACAGAACAAAAGCAGCCATAGGCAACTTGTAATCAAATGGGTGTGACTGCTTAAATAAAACTTTATGTATGTAGGCTTAGTTTGAGAATCCTAAATCGATCTGGTGGAGGGCCCAGTGAAGGCAGTTGGCACACCTGTTGATGAAAACGGTAAATTTGAATGCTAACTTATAAAGGAGTCAATAGGGTTTATCTGAAAATAGAAGCAGTGGTTTGAAATATCACAACACTAAGGACCACTCTCACAGGGAGTTCTGTTTCCAAAATGGCATAATTTTGTTCCTCATGTATGCTTAATAGAGTAATGCATAATGTATTATTAATTTGGAAACTATTATTTGTTCAGCCACATGTGCAGATTTTCAGTTTTCTTTGTATGTTTAAAAATGATAAATGGAAAGTACAATACCATTCAAGGGAGGAACTCCCCAATACTTAAGTAGTTATTTGCCAAATCACATTTTGGGTTGTTTCTATTTTTAACTGACATACTGACTTAAGTTTGCCAAAACCTGATTACATTTGGAAGAAATATGGCATTGTTGCTATTTTCTCTGCATGAGAACATCTAAAACAGGTGGCTGGCAGCAGGGAAGGAGTGAAGGTAAAGGACAAAAATGTAATAGTTTGTGAGCTTATATATATTTTTTCACTAAATTTCAGATTTAGCTAGGTTATGTTTTGTTTCACTCTGATCTTTAGAATACTTAATTTAGTTTCTACATTCCATACCCTCCCTCAAGTAAATAAGGGAAATCCCACTATATTACAAGTATTGAATTCACATTTTTATTATTGAGGCATAATTGTAAATCATTTTGTTAGAGTTTAATCTTTTGATTCAAGTTGACTGGTGTTTTTATTTGCAATCTGTATTTCACAATGTTTTATCCTAAGTATGTTTCCATGAATGGGTAGTTTGATTTTAGAGCTAGAGAGTTACTGAGTTAAGGTGCACCAGGTAGCTTAGAAACATTTTAAAATAATGACTTTATAATTGCTACATCTTAGAGCTTAAGAAATAGAAGAGGTTAGATTGACCAAAGTTATTCTAAAAAGCAACCAAGACCCACGTGAGTATTTTATATTAGATCACATTTCTGTGCTTTTATTAGAACGATTGATTTGGTAGAATTTCTAAATCTAGTAAGAGTATTGTAAAAATGATGTCATATATGAGGATGATGCCAGTTTGATGCTACAACTGGGTATAGTCTTAGGTAGTGTTTTTCTAAAAGCTTCCTTTTTGTTTTTCACACTAATAGCGTAAGGATGTCATGCAGTCCCCAATTTGAATCCCTAGCAGGAAGATTTTGAACAGAGTTCTGACAACTAGGGTTATCACATTTTTATGTATCCTTTAACAATTATCCTACTTAAAATGATCAAAGGAACATGGAGTCAGATGTTGCAAGTTTTAACTCTGATATTACTTCTCAAGGCAGATTTCCTATTGCAGTGTGGATATTATTTTCTACTTAAAATAATGATATAAACTGGCTGAGCATGGTGACTCACACCTGTAATCCCAGCACTTCGGGAGGCCGAGACGGGTGGATCACCTGAGGTCAGGAGTTTGAGACCAGCCTAACCAATATGGTGAAACCCCGTCTCTACTAAAAATACAAAATTAGCTGGGCATGATGGTGAGTGCCTGTAATCCCAGCTACTCAAGAGGCTGAGACAGGAGACTTGCTTGAACCCAGGTGGTGGAGGTTGCAGTGAGCCAAGATGGTGTCACTGCACTCCAGCCTGGGTGACAGAGCAAGACTCCGTCTCAAAAAATAAATAATGATATAAACTGATTTCATATTTCAACATTTTGATCATTCAGAAACTGATGTATGAATATATTTTCAAAGTAGATACAGTAAACATTTTAAGAAAAGTTCTTTTTTTCCTTTGTTTTAGTAATATTCACAAAAGTTCATTTTTGGGGTTAGGTTGATTCATTGAGCCCTATATGGAAAAACTTCCTTGTGTATTTAATCTCATTTGGATTCCCCTTTAAGAATCTGATAGCCATATTCCAAATGTGCATAAGACTGTCAAGTTAATAGGAAGAATACTGAAAATTCTTAGACAAAATAGAAGAAAAAGAAGAGAAAGAAAAATGACTCTGCTCTAGGAGGAACACAGAACTGGGAACTAATGACTATTTTAGTACCTATAATGTGGCAGGCGTTCCCTAGTTTTGGAATTGACAGTACCCTCTGAGAAGTTTGATAGAGTTGTGCATGAAGGAGGGAGCCTAATGCAGATTTGGTGTGGGTTAAGGAGGGATGTATTGAAGGGCCCAAGAGGAAGGATGTCAGGAAATATTTCTGAGAGAAGAACTTGAGGCTCACCCAGCCACACAAGCGAAAGAGTATTAGGGCAAAAGAATGAACCAAGGTATGGAAATGTGAGACGTTAAACACTGGGGATCTAATGATATTCTGTAGAAATGATTGGTGAATGAGGAAATGGCAAGTAGTATGGTGAAGGATGAGATTGGAAAGGATTGTTAGGTATCAGATGTTATGGGCTTTATGTTACCAGGCTATCAAGTCAGAACTTTGCCCTGATGGTGGCAGGGAATCCCTGGAGGAAGCTCTGATTTATTAGCTGTTTCTATTAACCATTCTTCCCCCACTAAAGTTAAAGAGAAAGAGAGAGAGATAGGGAGGGAGTGTGAGAGAGGGAGAGAGAATGACACGAATGGAGTCTAACTTGAAACTTTTCTGTGAATTTTAATTTTACAAGGATTTTATATTTGGTATATTGTATCTAAAGGCAGAGAAAATATGAAGGTTATCTAAAAACCCATTAGAATTTTTAAAATGCGTAACTCTGGTTTTATTCCAAATTTTGGCAAAGCATCTAATTTCTTTTAGTCCTTCTTCTAGGTCAAATACAATTAGGTTCTTAGAATCTTGTTTTTGCCCTATTCCTTTTTCTCAGAGTGGCTTTTGGGGATATTATGGTATGCTTTGGGGGTAGGGGTAGAGGTGGGAGTACCTGGAGAAGGCAAGCAGGCAAGCTAATTGCCATCAAAGCAGCAATAATGACTAAATGAGTACTTCTGAAATTGCTCCTTCTAGGGTGTTTTTGGAGAAAATGTCGGGAGAGTGGAGTGTTGTAATTCAGAAAGATGATTTCCTGGTGGCACTCTCTAACCTGGATGGATAAAAATGATTCTGTGCCTTACAAGTGAATCCTTTCAGTTTACTCAATGAACTGAATTTGTAATAGAAAAGACGAAGTTTGTTGGTAATGTCAAATTTACCTCTTCTTTACTATTCTTGGAGTCATTGCCTTATTCTTTTTAAGAAAAAAAAATGTTTAAAGAGACAGGATCTCACTGTGTTGCCCAAGCTGAAGGGCAGTGGCTATTCACAGGCGCCATCATAGTCGCCGTAGCCATTAACTCCTGGCCTCGAGCAGTGCTCTCGCCTCAGCCTCAGTCTCCTGCGTAGCTTGAACTACAAGTACATAGAATTGCATCTGGCCATTGCTTTATTCTTTATGGATCAATTATGTCATGCTAAGTTGGTTTTCTTGCTTCCATTGTCTCCCAACTGAAGTCCTAGATTATCTTGTCATGTTATTAATCTTTTAAGATTAATCACGTTTTAATGTGATTTTTAGCATGTTACTCCCATACTCCCTTATTTAAAAATCCATAATAGCATTTTGCTGTTTGGGTTCCACAGAACCTCTGGGATATTTTCTGTGAAGAGGGAGAGCAGGGTTTGGAAAGTGCTGGGGAACCAAGGCTGACCTAATAAGGCAAATCATATTATTAGCTCATATTGTCTAAATAAAACTTCTTTTACCTGGCAATTATACTGCACTCAGAAATTACCTTCAGAATAAGTCCCTCCTAAAAGACTGTATATTAAATGTAGATAGTTTTGGGTTGGTGAAAGTGGTATACCAGGGTTTCCAGCAACACACTTATCTGTCTGCCATTTGGGAGAGAGGGGATGCTTGTCAAGCAAATAGTTGTTGCATAATAACTGATTTTTGCCCAGGCATGGTGGCTCACTTCTATAGTCCCTACAATTTGGGAGGCTAAGGTGGGTGAATTACTTGAGCCCAGGAGTTCAAGACCAGCCTGGGCAACATATGAAACCCCATCTCTACAAAAAGTACAAAAATTAACCAGGCATAGTGGTGCATGCCTGTGCTCCCAGCTGCTTGGGAGGCTGAGGTGAGAGGATCACTTGAGCCTGGGAGGTCAAGGCTGCAGTGAGCTGTGATCATACCACTGCATTCCAGCCTGGGTGGCAGAGTAAGAACGTGTTTCAGAAACTTAAAAAACTGATTTTCTCATATCTTTTTGACAGTGGACCATGTGCATAATAAGGAGAAAGAGGAATAAAAAGGGGATATTATTGTGTGCTTTGGGGGTAGGGGTAGAGGTGGGAGTACCTGGAGAAGGCAAGGAGGCCTTTAAAGATCAGTTATGTCCAGCCTCCCAACACTGCACTGATCAGTACCACCAGAGTACTCAGGGAGTTGCTGTTTTTGCTGAAGTGGTGATTCTAATTATCTGGCAGATTTTCAGGTACACCAGTGGTATGACCTAACCATCAGCCTGTATTATTACATAACCAACCTATATTGCCAGGGCAGGTCATGCTATTGACCAATTCTGACTCCTAGGGCAATATTGATTTGCTTTTGGTGGAAGAAAAGAAATGAAAATATTCTTGAAAATCAGTACGTCAAAGAATATAACAAAGACCAAGGGAGCTAAAAAAAACAAAAACAAAAACAAAGCTGAGTTTATTTGCCAGGTAAGGAAGTGTAGTAAGGAATTTACATTTGCCAGGTAAGGAAATATTGCAAGGAAATTTACTGAGTAATTGTTGAGGAAGAAAAATCTCGTTTTTAGTACTAGGAAAGAGCGGGGGTTGGGGTAAGGTTTGGGTAGTTATCCTAATTAAGGATTGAAAACCAGCATTCTGGATAGGATGGCATGAGTTCATAGATCTGAGTATGATTAGTTAAAATAAATCCCATTCTAGTGAAACAGCATTTAGTTTTGGTATCTTGTAGGCAAGTCCTGCTGTAAATGGAAAGGTTTCCTGTTACAAGAGTTTCTGGCCCCTTTTCTAAAGCTCATTCCATCTCTTGTGAAGGTCTTGGACCTTGGACCTAACCAATCCTCTTAAGGGCCCCTATTGGTGCGGTCTAATGTTGCATGGGCCCTTGGGTTGGCAGTGAACAGTTCTTACTCTAGATATACACTTCTAGAATATTTATAGCAAGCCCCTGAATCTGTACATAATTGGGTATGGGGAGCCATGGCCTAGTATGTTGAGTTAGAAAATGGCTTACCTCTATGTATATCATTCTTCCCAGAGGGTATAGAGTTGTAAGTATGAGGGTATTTGATAAGTGTTATAGTTGTTACATTGTATACAATTTGGGATTTGTATATATTTCTAGATGGTTTCTTTAGATTTAAAGACTTAAAGTCTCATTTTATTCTTCAGTGAGCTCTTCAAAAGTGACTCATGTTCTCATATGACTTTTTAGTTTAATAGAGAACACTAATTCAGGGACTACTCAGAAAGACTGCTAGATAATTTTGCTCCTTATGGGAAGGTCTTGCTGTGGACGTACCAGATTTTTGAGTTTCTATTTGAAATTCATGGCACTCAACTACTTTTATTTCATTGGAGAAAATGTATAACCTCAGATTTTCAGCACTATTTGTAGGTTGTCTTTTTCTTCTTTCTTGTTACCTAAGTGAGCACATTTATTACCAATATAACTTGAAATCCCACTGGAGAGGATTGCAGTGGTTTTAGGCAATCTCGTTTTTCAGCAGATATAGCTCTTTAAAAACAAACCAGTTAAAGACAGTCTCAGCTGAGCCACAGTTGTTTCTTGCAAACCAAGGAAAGATGGGGGTGGTGAGCAAAATCCTCGGACTTACACACTCCATCTCAACAAACATGTTTGTGCTTGGCTAAGGACATGCTGATTACCTCTTTTCTATAAATGATATACGAATGAATTCAACACAATTCTTGGTAGCAGAGATTGAAGGTCTTTTTGTAGTTTGACTCAGATTTTATCTTCAGGATTATTTAATAACATTTCCAATGTATCATGATTTATTTGCTTTCCAATTGAGTTTTTGACATATCTATTTTCTGAGGCCAAAGAGAATTGACTATGTGATTTTTAAAAGGATTCATTTCAGCATATAAATATGCAATTATATTGACCTTCCAAAAACCACTAAGACAGAAAATGTTATTACAAAGTTTTAGCATATACTGGGGTTAAAATGTGTTAGAATGTCAGCAAAGATTTTATTTTCCATTGCCTTTAAAATGTAACAAATAAACTCTAATTAAATATAATTTGTAATATGTAAATTATACCTTGAAATAGCAAGATTCCTGGCAACTAGACTATTGAATTTTGTACTCTGTAAGAAGCAAGGATTTTTGAGGATCATTTCATTTAGCCTTTCCTTATGACTTCCACTGTCCATATATGTCAAAGAGAGGGAGATGATCTTTCAGTAGTTTGCTAAAAAATGAGATGCTTCGTAAAACTGTTATGTGGTTGGCCTTTCCACAAGTGAAATAAGAATTACAAAATGTTTGCTTGCTTTATTTTTATGGGATATATACATATAATATTGCTATACAGAGTCAGTGCAGTCCTTAGAAACTTATAGTTTTAGGAAATAATGATAGGCATAGTTTTCTTTTTAAACTCATGTGTAAAATAATAGCATATTTAAATGATAGTCTAGTTGTTTGGTATGAAGGGGAGAGATCACCGTTGGTCTCGACTTGCCCAGTCTCATAGACATTGTTGTACTAGAAGAAAATATACCACATGTGGTTTTTACATGTCCAAGCTTAGTAAGTTTTATTAGGTAAAGTAAAGGAGTTGGGCTGTATGGTGATTTTTGAATCAGCAAGTGATACAGTAGACGAGATTCGGGAAGTTATTCCAGACGCCAACCAGGTAAGAGTTGTAAATACAGTTATGCACTGAATGACAAAGTTTTGATCAAGGAGGACCACATAAGAGTAGAATATTGTAGGCTGGGCGCAGTGGCTCACGCCTGTAATCCCAGCACTTTGGGAGGCCGAGGTGTGCAGATCACCTGAGGTCAGGAGTTTGAGACCAGCCTGGCCAACATGGTGAAACCCCATCTTTACTAAAAATACAAAAATTAGCCAGTTGTGGTGGTGTGTGCCTGTAGTCCCAGCTACTTAGGAGGCTGAGGCAGGAGAATCTCTTGGATCCGGGAGGCGGAGGTTGTAGTGAGCTGAGATGGCGCCATTGCACTCTAGCCTGGGCAACAGAGTGAGACTCCATCCAAAAAAAAAGAACATATACCTTGTCTATGTTTTATTTGTAATTGTGTTTTATTTTATTTTTTTTTGAGACAGAGTGAGACAGAGTCTCACTCTGTTGCCCAGGCTGGAATGCAGTGGCTCTATCTGCTCACTGCAAACTTTACCTTTCTGGCTTAAGCGATCCTCCCACTTCAGCCTCCTGAGTAGCTGGGACCACAGACATGTGCTGCCATGCCCAGCTAAGTTTTAAGACATTTTTGTAGAGATGGGGTCTCCTTATGTTGCCCAGATTGGCCTGAAACTGTGTTCAAGTGATCCTGTCACCTTTGTCTCCCAAAGTGTTGGGATTACAGGCATGAGCCACTGCCCCCAGCCTCTTATCTGTGTATAGATACACCAATACCATTGTTATTGTCTACAGTATTTAGTACAGTAACATGCTGTATAGGTTTGTAGCTTAGGAGCCATAGGCCAAATCATATAGCCTATGGGTGTAGTAGGCTATATGATCTAGGTTTGTGAATATAGTCTACGACATTTGCACAATTATTAAATCACCTAATGATGAATTTCTCATAATGTATTCCTGTTGATAAGAGATATGTAACTGTAATACAGCTTTTGTTTAAGGCATGGTTTCTTTCAAATAAAAAAGTAGAAAATAACGTATGTAAAAAAGTATTAAAAATTTCTTTTCAAATGGAACCATCTTTGTGAAGGATTGCCTGTGTTTTTAAAATGAGAATTATATTTGCATTATAAAATATCCTTATTATTTCAGAATTTATGTATATCATAAACCACTCTTTAAATTTTTCATTATGCTTATTAAATAATATTCAATTTAGAAAACCAGAAAAGTATGTCTTCAAAATATGCTATGAGTATAGAGAGATTGCAGATGTTTCCAGAAAGAGGCTGTTCAGGACAAGAGAGGATGTTATTTTGGATATCAGACCTTCTCTTAGGAGAGGGGTGATATTTCCTTGGACACAATATGAGGAGGAGAGTTCTGCCAGGGTAGGTATATTCTGAAGGACTGTTTTAGTAAAGAACCTCAAGAGCAGGTACTTTTTTTCCCCCTCTTAACCAACTTCCTGGGAAATACAGAGCAGGTATTATTTAATTAATTTATTTTTTTCTTTTTCTTTTTTTACTTTTTTGAGATAGAGTTTTCACTCTTCTCAGGCTGGAGTGCAATGGCACCGTCTCAGCTCACTGCAACCTCTGCCTCCTGAGGCCAAGCGAATCTCCTGTCTCAGGTTCCCAAGTAACAGTAGCTGGGATTACAGGTATCTGCCACCACGCCCAGCTTATTTTTGTATTTTTAGTAGAGATGGGGTTTCACCATGTTGGCCAGGCTGGTCCCAAACTCCAGAGCTCAGGCAATCTGCTCATCTGGGCCTCCCAAAGTGCTGGGATTACAGGTAGAGCAGGTAGTATTTACATGAGAAAGAACTTGGAGAAAGGTCAACTCTTCTCATAAATTTCCTTGTTTTCCCCATTTTTACTTTTTAATCTTCATTTAGCCAAGTCATTAACTTGTTTGTAATATATTTGTTGTATGCCTTTGTTAGGTATGTGGTAATTTTTTTATTCATGCTCATTTATTTAGAAGAGCTTCAAGTTGCCTGACTTTTGTAAGTGAACTGTACATTTTCTTTTTTGTTGTATGTGTTCACAAAAGTTGGAGAAGGTTTTTTTTTAATACATTCTGTTAATCAAACTCATTTATTTTTATTATTATATTTGTTTTTGACTTATATTGGAGCTGATTGAATCCTTTTACTTCTGTGTCTAAGTGCTTAATCATTTTTTGATCATTTGGATCAAAGTGAGTTTAGTGGAAGTAGAATTTTGTGATAGCTCTTAAGCCAGCTGGCCACATCCTTGATTTCCCAAATCAGGGTCAGAAGTATAATTACTAAATTACGTTGTTTTCCTTAGATATTCAGATAGTCACATTCATTGGGATAGTAGATCGAAGCATTAGCTCATACATCTACAACAGCTAGTACACCATGGAACTTCAGTGCTACATTGGCTTACTTTAACTACATTGAGGCCATCTGGTCAGTTAGTGGGGTGTAGTGGCCAGCACAGAGGCTGTTAGGTTGTCAACTATAGGTTTGAATCTTTGCCACTTACTAGCTGACTGTGGCAAGGTTATTTTTAATATCAATTCATCATCAGTAAGTTAGGGATGATAGTATCTGCCAAGTTAGATGGTTGTGAAAATTAACAATTTAGGTAAAGCACTTTGCATTCTGCCTGAGATAGTATATAGGTGTTCAATAAATGGTGGATACTGGAACTATTACTTACATTTTCTTTGTATATATTTTCTGCTGAAATTCATGTTAGAGCTAATAACCAAGATAATTTACATGATTGTTTTAATTGAAGATTAGTGAAACTTTAAAAGCTTTTCTTAAAGTTAAAATACATCATGGTCTTTAATTTTTCTCCTCTTTTCTAAATTTTTACTTTAATATAAATACTAAAAAATCAGAATGGTTTTCCTTAATTTGTCCTTAGTAAACACATTATGCTTCTTGTTTGAGATTTTGTCACATTGTAGAATTTTTCATTAGTATATAGCACAGCAGGGTTTTG
Source organism: Cacajao melanocephalus (assembly GCA_963573385.1). Taxonomy (NCBI): domain Eukaryota; kingdom Metazoa; phylum Chordata; class Mammalia; order Primates; family Pitheciidae; genus Cacajao; species Cacajao melanocephalus. The sequence goes on along the minus strand of CAUYLG010072566.1, from coordinate 97,001 downwards.
TTTTTTTGGTTAAACTAAGGATTGATCTTAATGAGATAGTGTTGAAATTAGATAAGCTTCTCTTGCTACTATTTATTCCTTCCATCTTTATTTTTATCTTTTTTTTTTTTTTTTTTTTTAGAAAGAGTATTGCTCTTTCGCCAGGCAAGAGTGCAGTGGCGCCATCTCGGCTCACTGCAACCTCTGCCTCCCGGGTTCAAGTGATTCTCTTGCCTCAGCCTCCAGAGTAGCTGATACTACAGGCAAATGCCACCACACCCAGCTAATTTTTGTATTTTTACTAGAGACAGGGTTTTACCATGTTGGCTAGGATAGTCTTGATCTCTTTATTTTTAATGTTTTAATCTCTGAAACTCTCTACAGGATGAATGAAAGACCATTTTTCTATCACAAAGGAAATAGCCTAAAAAGATTGTTCTATCACCATTTATAAATTCAAAATTCTTATTATTGAAGCTACATATTTGTCCCTCTTTCAGCTACATACTTGCTCCCGTATGGATTTTTTAAAGACTCTGTCACCACCGTAGCAATATTCTGAGTAATTCGATTTTAATGTGACATATATTTTATTGATGACTTTCAAAATAATTATCATACATTATTGAACATTTAATTATTAAGTTATAAAGATAACTTAGAAACTTTGATTTTACATTCTAGGTACATTTCTGAGATTAGAAAATTCTCTCATGGTATTCTACTTATAATTAATATACCAAGTAAAACTAATTAGAAGTATCTGAATCCCCTAGCAAAATCAGCAATTAGACATGCCATTTATAATTAACTGACTCTTCTCATTCTTGCCTTTTCCTATCCATTTGAATTAATCACTGTGTTCTTCCTTTAATGATACTTGTGTTCCTATCTAAGACATTGATTAGAGTTTAGTGATCACTGTTTGTGGTATGTTATGGAGACTTATTTTATAGAAACTTTGCTTTTAAACTTTTTAAAAAAACATTAAAAATACTTGAATTATATTCTCTATAAAGTATTATATGGAAGATTTTTTTTTTTTTTTGGCACATGGTTAAGATAAGCGTTTATTTTATCAAGTCCTGAAGGCAAACACAGAGAATAGACAGACTTGACCATTTTTTCTCTCTAGTACTTTAGCATCTGGATTTTTCTTGCCAGTCTGATCACTGATCATTATCTGCATAGTTTTGACAGCATGCCCATTGACCCTTGGCGATTGATAGACCGGTATGTCTTCATTCATTATCTTGCCAAAGAATTAAAAGCCTGATAAGCTAGGCAGTGTCCTGTACTTTGGCTGTGAAGAGGCAGGAGTGATATTCAAAGCATTTACCAGTAAGTACAAAATAGGCATCAACCAGTTAAGATGGCTGTAGCTCTGGATCAGGGTCTTGAAGAACCACTTCATCCTTTATGCTGTGTCAGGCTTTCTTGCTTTACCTGATGGGTTTTAGTGGTGGTGGGGAGATGGGGCCATCATCAGGCACCTTAGGATTGGTGGAGTTTGAGGCATTGACACTTTACCAGACCACCTTACAGAAGTATTTTAGTACTTGAGTACAACCCTTCAGGCTCTGTTGGTGTGTACCAGCTCAATATTAGCTTTGCCAAGAGGTGTTCAGTCATTGCCCATAGAGAGCTTACTGTTCTCTAACTGTAAGAGACAGAGTTATAGTTTGAGAGGTACTTTATGTAAGTGTATAAAACATGCATAGGGGAAGATTGCATACATCTTTTTTGGAAAAACCAGGGAGGACTTCTATAATGAGTGGAAATTTGCCAGACAGGTTTAAGGAGGAGATTCTAAACAAGCAGAGGAGAAAAATAACAATTTCAAACGCACAGGGGCATAAGAGAGCATGGTGGATTCAGAGATCAACAATTAGAAGCAGGAGAAGATGAAGCTTTTCTCTGACACTTGCTTTTTAAATTGGATAAATACATATTAAGATCACATTTACGTTTTTGAAATTGCTCCATTTTTGATAGATGTGTTAGTTCATTCTTGTACTGCTATAAAGAAATACCTGGGACTGGGTAATTTATAAAGAAAAGAGGTTTAATTGGCCATGGTTCCTCAGGTTGTATAGGAAGCATAATGCTGGCCATCTGCTAGACTTCTGGGGAGGCCTCAGGAAACTTACAATCATGACAGAATGCCAAGGTGGAAGCAGGCATAAGGAGAGAGGAAGAAGGTGCTACACACTTTTAAACAACCAGATCTTGTGAGAACTCTATCATGAGAATAGCACTAGGGGATAGTGCTAAATCATTAGAAACTGCCCTCATGATCCAATCACCTCCCACCGGGCCCCATTTCCAACACTGGGGATAATAATTTGACATGAGATTTGGGCGGGGACTTGAATCCAAACCATATCAGTAGAGAACTGCTAGCCTGTCTGATACTTAGGTTCTTCAACTATATCTAAACTATTTTAGATACAAGGAAAGGGAGAATAGGAATTTGTTATAGTTCAGGGCTATACTAAACATTCATAGAGCAAGAGTGCAATTAAACCTTCGCTTCTGATTCACTGAGAGGCTTCTAATGAGCAAACACAGATTCAGACAGATTGAGGACAGTTTTTTTAATGACATAAAACTGTTGCCCATGAGGCTTTTTGGCTGACATCATGAAACTAATTTTGCTTAACGGCTATGGAGGCCTACAAATTCCAATGTGCAGAAAATGCAGTAAATTACTGGCCTGTCAGATTCCTGTTGCCTGTCATCTTTTATCTGAATGGCAGCTTTTGTATCCAGATTGTTAGGAGCAAGTATGTGGACCCCTTTAAGGTTATATTTGTACATGCTTGAATAATTCAATTCAGAGCCAACTAAATATAGCAAATCAACAACAGTAGAGCAATGCATCTTCTTCTACTTGTGTAATTAGGGAACACATCTATGGATATCTCTTCTCATATCAGAGAACTCTTGAAATAGGTCAAGCTTTCATAGTAGTGTAAGTTGCCAGAGTTGATACCTAAAACCTTTGAAATATAGTGAAGTCATGGAGAGCAGAGAAAACATTTTCTCTATGACTGTTCAACTCAATGAATGATTTTAAAATACCCACACTGTGCTAGGAATTATTTGAAATATAGAGATGAATAAGTGGCAGTTTTCTTTTCTGTTTTGTTTTTATTTTTATTTATTTATTTTTTTGGGACAGAGTCTCACTGTCTCCCAGGCTAGAGTGCAGTGGCACGATCTCGGCTCACTGCAACCTCTACCTCGTTCAAGCAATTCTCCTGTCTCAGCCTCCCAAGAAGCTGGTATTACAGGTGTGTGCCACTACACCTGGCTAATTTTCGTAGTTTTAGTAGAGACAGTGTTTCACCATGTTGGCCAGGCTGGTCTTGAACTCCAGACCTCAAGTGATGCACCTGCTTCAGCTTCCTAAATTGTTGGGATTACAGGCGTGAGCCACCGTGCTTGACTTCTGTTAATCATTTATATGGTTTCCTCCCTCAAGCTGTATTTAGAAAAACATGTCATGGTGATGGTGGTGGTGGTTGTATGTGTGTAGTGTTTCAGCAAAGGCTACAGTAAAGTCTGAGTTACATATGAATAGATTATTTGCTTCAAAGATGGTTTTGAAATAATTAAGTTTTTTGATGGCTTCACTTTTATAACACTTTCAATTAATGATCCTTATCTTCTCTCTACTTTCTATTATACTGCATAACTAAAGGAATAATATTTTCAGTGAAATGCATATCATGTTCCAATATTATTAATTCAACAGGTATTTAGATAGCATCTACTAGGCTCAAGGTTTGGAGTGAACCAGAATGTGAAAAGTTGCAATCCACAGAATAAAATTGCTTAGTAAAAAGGAAACTAAAATAATGAAGTTTTACTTTCAGCCCTTTTGGTTTGATTAATGGTATGAAAATAACAGAATTCAGCCTTAAAGCCACATAATTTATATTTGATTTTGCTGCTAGGCTGGAGTGCAGTGGCACGATCTTGGCTCACTACAACCTCTGCCTCCCTGGTTCAAGCCATTCCCCTACCTCAGCCTCCCGAGTAGCTGGGACTATAGGTGCATGCCATCATGCCTGGCTAATATTTTGTATTTTAGTAGAGACGGGGTTTTACCATGTTGGCCAGGATGGTCTGTATATCCTGATCTTGTGATCCACCTGCCTCAGCCTCCCAAATTACTGGGATTACAGGCATCAGCCACCACACCCAGCCCTATGTGTTGGAATTTTATGTTCACAAAAGTTACCTGAAAATGTATGCTGAAGTAGACTGTCTACTTTGACTACTGATTACCTGATTAGCATATTAAATCTATGATTTTGGTTAACATTCAATATTATGGGACTTTAGAAATTAAGGGCATTCTGTGTCATCTCTTGGTTAGAGGCAAATCTAGGAAACCAAAAAGATGAAAATCGCTGCTATAACAAATTATCCCTTTTGTAACGGAAGTAAAATTTTCAGTGCCCCAAAGCAAATAGCACTCAAATATGAATTTTCTCAGCAAGGCAATTTTACTTTCTGTAGAAAGGGTGCTTCTCAGAAGCCTGATTGTCATGAGAGCACAACAAACAAAGAAAAGCAGAAGTTTTTATCCCTGGTGCATTGGGTCCTTATTGCTGGGTCCTATCTCCATTGACTGGAGCTGGACTGCACAATCTAGACTGATCTCAATTGGCTAAAAACTTAAAACTTTCCTAAATAGATAAATGCGCAATGGAGAACAGAAAAAGGAAGGGGGTTGTTTACGGGAAACTGGGAGAATAATAACATTTCCAAATAAGGAAGAGGCATAGGCTGCAAGCTGAGAAATGCCTGGGTGTGTTTAGACATGTTTGAGAAGCTATAGGACAGAACAAATAACTTGATTAAAGTAAAAGAACATAGAATGCACTTCATCCCTTACTATATTTAACAGCTACATAGGGCTTAACAAAGAGTTAATAGCAAAAAGCAAGGAAGCTTGAAGGAAGCTAGTTTTTAAAAAAGACTATTATTTCTAGCAATTATTATTTGTTCTTTAACAAAAAGGGAAACTTTGAAGAGGAACTTTTTACTTTTCATGTAACTTTGCTCATTTCCACTGCCTGGAACATCCCTTTTTCTTTTGTCTGCTCTTTTTCATATCTTACTCAAAGACTTTCTGAAAGTGTTACCTAAACATTTTCCCCAAAGGTGACATTTTACTCCTTGGAATTTTATAATATTTTATTTATTACAACTTTCAAGATTTTTAAAACTTTTTTTGTGTGTACCTGAGCTATGTTTCCTATTGGATTATAAGCTTCTTGAAGGTATCATGGATGTCAAATTGGGCCATGAAGGATGGAGGGAGTTTGGATAGGAGGAGAAACGAGGTCATGTCCGTAGGAGAGAAACCACATAGACCGAGGTCCATGGGACAAAACAGGTGCTTTTTCAGGAATGCTAGTAGATTGATTTGCCTAGTTTAGAGAATATTTAAGTAGAGTAGAGGGAGATGAAACTGGGAGAATAGGAAATGATCTTTGATGCTGAGTTAGTCAAATATGAAGGTTATCAGCACCTCATTTTTAGCTGATTAGTTGTGTGTAGGAAAGGCTCAGTGGAGAGTTGGAGGAGAGTGCATTTACTCTACTGCACATCTTTTTTTAAATTCCCAGATTACTTCACCAAAGGAAAAGGGAGCCAATGTTGTGAGATATAACGTGCTTTTGACCCAGGACACAGTAAACCTGGAAGACAGAAACCTATGGGCCATAGTCAGCACCTTTGCAATATTGTGGGAGGGAAAGATGGTCTTAGTGCCTCCTTCCAGTTCTACTATACTATGACGCCATGGCACACTTCAGATCTCTGGCTCAGAGCCACCATTAAGACCTGTTTTATCCATTTATGAATTATTTAGTTCAGAAGTCAGCAGACCTCTCTAAAGATCCCCTTTAAACTTTTAAACTTTGTGGCAATATACTGCCTCTGTTGCATGTTCTTGTTTGTTCATGGCCCTTTAAATATGTAAAAACCATTCTTAGCTCATAGATCAGACAAAAACAGGCCCTGGGCTGGATTTGGCTCTCAGGCTACAGTTTGACCACTGATTTAGTTGATTAGGGGCTTGTTACTGCACTTATGATTTCTAGAATTTGGAAAACCAAGACCAACTTGGTGATGGTGTTTTCCCATCTGCCTGTATTTTCATTGACTACTCATAGGTTGTATTTTCTAAGGGTCGAGAAGCTAATACTTTCTAAGAACTCTCCATTTGCATTCCTGCATTCTTGGTAATTTTGTGTTTCAGATTTTCTGCTACCTTTCTAAGTGCTATGAGAACTCCCTGGTGTCTGAGACTATTTGTCTTTACTATCTGTATCCTGATTCACATACAAATATTTTCTGTGTTGTATTCTTAATGTCTGAGACTCTTTACTAGCTGTAACCTGATTAGCACACATTACTTTAGTACTTTTTAATGGTTATTAGTATAAACAATGCATTTCATCTGTATTTTATTGTAAATTATGAAGTTAATTTATACTTTTTGAATACATGTAAGTGCAAATGTCAAACTTGAGAAAGCAACATATTGTATAGTTGTAATTAAACATAGTGATTTAATTTCAGTGATCACTGGTTTAAAATCATTTCTGGGGCCGGGCACGGTGGCTCACACTTGTAATCCCAGCACTTTGGGAGGCCAAAGTGGTTGGTGGATCATGAGGTCAGGAGATCCTGGCCAACATGCTGAAACCCCGTCTCTACTAAAAATAACAAATATTAGCTGGGTGTAGTGGCATGCATTTGTAATCCCAGCTACTTGGGAGGCTGAGGCAGAAGAATGGCTTGAACCTAGAAGGTAGAGGTTGCAGTGAGCTGTGATCGTGCCACTGCACTCCAGCCTGGCAGCAGCGTGAGACTCCATCTCAAAAAATAAAAAAATAAATCTGAATTACATTCTTCTATATATGTTCCTTCTCTTTTGTTTGATGTGTATTCCCTATAATGAAGTAGTTATGTCAGATATTTCTGTCATGAGAAGTTAGTGTATATAGTCCTAATCCCTTGACCCAGTATCTTGAATTGCTACACTCACTACTGAACACAAAACAAATATTTTCTCGCTATATTTTTACTTGTTGATTACAATTTGTTAATGATATGTATCCAAAATTTCTATTTGCATATTTTTTCTATAAATTTTTATAGAGTTTTAAACACTCAGCAGTGTTTTAAAAAATTAAAAGTTTTTACAACTGTAAAATTTTTAAGTAAATTTTTAATTTTTTAGGTAAATAAATGCCCAAAACTTGTAACATTTTAAAATGAATAGTTACCAATATAGATTTTTATAAACACATTCACACATTGTAATACATTCAAAATATGTGTTATATATTACACATTAAACACTGTAGAAAATTTAAGCTTATTTTCAGGAAGATTAGGTAAATAATTATTAATGCAAACAGTTTTTATAGTCACCACTTACCTGTCATTTGCCAGTGTAAAGATTATAAAAAGATGTGGTTTACAGAGGATTGTTGATGCTTCCATATTCACTGGCAATAGTGATCACATGAAAGGCCAATCTAGTTGAACCTTGGAGAAACATACCCAAGTTTGGAGGTATCCCTCTACCACTTAGAATGCTGTTTGTACATGGAGGCATATAATAAATATTGAGTAAATTATTAAAACCTCAGGCTTATTCTAGGCGTAAGCTCTGGTTCTCTTTAAAATACCACCAAATAAGCATAAAAATACATATTTATTTAGAGTATTTTGAAAGTATATAACTTAAGGAAAAATTAAAATTACCTATATAATATTTATTTATGCAAAACAAAGTACTATTCACATTGTATGATTGTATGTATTTCTAGTCTTTTCTGTGCAAATTTATGTGTTATATAATTCACATTACCCAGTAGATCAGCATTTTCCTGTCATTGAGCATTTTCATTTTACTTTTAAAATACACTTTAGTAAAATGATTTATGTGCAGTACAGTTTGAGGGGTTTTGATTAATGTGTATATCCTGTTGACAACCGCCATAATCAAGATATAGAACATTTTAATCATTCTTAAACGATTCTCTTAAGCCCCTTTGCAGTCAATTCTTTCATACAACCCTTGGTTCCTGCAATAACTTACCTGCTTTCTGTCACTGGAGATTAGTTTTACCTGTTCTAGAATCATATACATGAAAAAATTGAGCAGACACTACAGAGACTTCCTGTGTATGCCCTTTACACAGTTTCCTCTGTTAGACATCAAGCATCTTTGATAAGCAGTTTTAATGATTGCTTAATATTCTAACTTATTTAGCAAATCATATGTACCTTTAATTTGCTTCTAGCTCTTTTTTTTTGAGATGGAGTCTCGCTCTGTCGCCAGGCTGGAGTGCAGTGGCGCAATCTTGGCTCACTGCAAACTCCACCTCCCTGGTTTAAGCGATTCCCCTGCCTCAGCCTCCTGAGTAGCTGGGACTACAGGCGCACTACAATGTCCAGCTACTTTTTCGTATTTTAGTAGAGATAGGGTTTCACCATGTTGGCCAGGATGGTCTTGATCTGCTGACCTCATGATCTGCCCACCTTGGCCTTCCAAAGTACAGGGATTACAGGCATGAGCCACCACACCTGGCCTTTCTAGTTCTTTAGAGTCATAAATGAGCTATGTATAAATCTGTTTGAATTTTTGATTATTTAGGACAGATTGCTAGAAGTTACTGGATCAAAGGTTTTGAACTTTTTTTTGAGATGGAGTGTCATCTCACTGTGTCACCCAGGCTGGAGCGCAGTGGCACAATCAGCTCACTGTAACCTTCTCCTCCCGGGTTCAAGCAATTCTCCTTCCTTAGCCTCCCAGGTAGCTGGGACTACAGGCACCCGCCACCAAGTCTGGCTAATTTTTGTATTTTTAGTAGAGACAGGGGCTTCACCATCTTGGCCAGGCTAATCTTGAACTCCTGACCTCGTGATCTACCCACCTTGGCCTTCCAAAGTATAGGGATTACAGGCGTCAACCACTGCGCCCAGCCAGGATTTGAACTTTTTAAGGTTCTTGTTGCACATTACAAAATTGCTTTCCAGAAAGATTTTAACAATTGCTGGGCATGTGGATCACACCTTTAATCGATTGCTTGAGCCCAGGAGTTCATTCGAGACCAGTCTGGGTGGGCAACATGGCAAAACCCCACCTCTACAAAAAACAGAAAAATTAGCAGGGCTTGGTGGTGGTGGGCACCTGAGTACTCAGCTACTTCTATCCCAGCCACTCAGGTTGCTGAGGTGGAAGGATTTTGCTTGAGCCTGGGAGGTCTAGGCTGCAGTGAGCTGTGATCGCACCACTGTACTCCAGCCTAGGTGACGATAGCAAGATCCTGTCTCAAAAAAAAAATAAACAAATTTACCAATTTAAATTCCTATGAACAGTGTGCAAAAATGCCTATTATGTTACATTATTATGTATCATTATATTACATCATCACTTGTAGCTGTCAATATAGCCTAGATTGTGCTGTAGTAACAATCTTAAAAATCTCAGTTGCATAATACAACAAAGTTTATTTCTTGCTCATGTTACATGTCTAATACATATCAGCAGGGTTTCTTTTCTCTTCAAAGCCATTTAGTGAACTCCATAATGATTGCAGTAGCTGGGAGGTCTGTAAGTTGTTTACTTGGTCCTAAAGCTTACACCTCGAAATGTCTAACATCACATCTATGTACATTTCAGTGGCTAAAGCAAGTCATGTGCCCACACCTAAGTTGAAAGAGGGCAGTGAGGTCCTGTCTTACCATGAGTCTGGTAAGGAGAAGAACTGGAAGAGCACTAATGACTGTAATCTTATTTTAAAAACAGTATTAATTTCATTGATCAAATATGGTATCTCATTTTAATTTGATTTTCTTTGCAAATGTAGAGAACATTTTTAAACTTCGACATTGGTTTTATTTAATTTACTCATTTGCTATTGGTTTACTTTCACATTTCCAGATTTTTAAATTCTGTATTTTCTATGAGGATGGGTAATAATGATATTATAGCGAGTGTAAACTTAAGAAAATACTTTCTTTTGAATTATTGAGTTAATAAAGGAAATTGATATTTTTCTCCTGTTAATGTAGTATATGTTTTGATATACTTTTTTTTTGAGACAGAATTTCGTTCTGTTGCTCATGCTGGAGTGCAGTGGCATGACCTCGGCTCACTGTAACCAAGGGTTCAAGCAATTCTCCTGCCTCAGCCTCCCGAGTAGCTGGGACTGCAGGCGTCTGCCACCACACCTGGCTAATTTTTTGTGTGTTTTTAGTAGAGATAGGGTTTCGCCATGTTCGCCAGGCTGCTGTTGAACTCCTGACCTCAGGTTATCTGTCCGCCTTGGCCTTCCAAAGTGCTGGGATTACAGGCGTGAGCCACCATGCCCAGCCTGTTTTGATTTAATATCAACATTAATCAAAGGCAATAGAAAGTCCAGGAGAATTTCTTAATTCTTGACATTCTACGGATACCTAAAGAGCAGCTTGAACATAAAAATTCAGTAGGTAAATGATCAAGTTAGGGTTTTATTGAAAGAATTAAATTTCCTACTCAGATTCAACCATATTGACCATGTGTTTTTCTGTTTGTTTTTTCTAATTCAGGTATCTGCCCAAACTGGAACTTATGCTGTAGTCATTTCTTTGTGGTTTATCTAAAAACCAAAGGTAAGATAATTTATGAATGCATTTGCCTTTTAATGCATATTTTATAATGAGAAAGAATTGTTTCTGAAAAAATTAAAGGCAATACCAAATGTGTTTTCTTCTGGGTGTTTTAATAGGAAATAAATATTTATTATAAAACTACATATATAGTATGCTTACTTTTAGTTTATAAGACATTTGAAATAAATGAAACTTGTTCTAGGGATAAAGTATTTTAGAGTGAATTTTTTCATTATCGTTAATACTCAAAAGATGAAATTCATACTACTATTCTCTGATACACTTGAGAATATATTGGCATTATAATGTCATATTCTTGAAGACAGATCTTCCATTAGTTAAGTTATAGATTAAAACAACTGCTAACTATTTTAATGGTTCAGTTATTGAGAGCTTTCTACCACTCTGCTCTCTTGGACTTGATGACTTTCTGTAGTTCCCTGTTTGGGAGCCCATGTAATAAGGATATATACACATCAGTATGTTAATAGTTGGCATCTATAGAAAGCTTTCCTTTTATAGAAAGCTTCTATAGATAGCATTCTACTCTAAAGATAGGATCTTAGCCCTTTCCTGTTTCTTACCTGTCTTGGCTCAAGTCTTCTTCTTGTTAAAATTTTTCTGAATGGACCATTTTAAGTCTCTCATCTGATCTTCCCACCTTGAGTCTGACTGCTCTCTAAGGCATTTTTATCATTGTCAACAGATTTTATTTTTCTTTAAAAAATGTCAGCATGTCAGTCTACTACTGTGAGTCCTTTAGTATCTACATTCCTTAAGGATTATTTTACAAACTCCTTTACCGAGCAATAGTGCTCTAAATATGATGCAAACACGGACATCGTGAATTCATATCATATCTTTACTGAGAAATAATTCCCATGCTATAAATTCCACTCATTTAAAGTGTAAAATTTAATAGTTTTTATTATATTTACAGAGATGTGCAACCATCACTACAATCTAGTTTTGGAATATTTTCATCACCCTTTTTTTTTTTCTTTTTTTTGGAGATGGAGTCACTCTTTCACCCAGGCTGGAGTGCAGTGGCGCAATCTTGGCTCACTGCAACCTCTGCCTCCCAGGTTCAAGCGATTCTCCTGCCTCAGCCTCCTGAGTAGCTGGGATTACAGATGTGTGCCACCATGCCCGGCTAATTTTTGTATTTTTAGTAGAGACAAGGTTTCCCCATGTTGTCCAGGCTGGTCTCAACCTCCTGACCTCAAGTGGTCCTCCCACCTCAGCCTCATTGCTGGGTTTACAGGCGTGAGCCACCTGCCTGGCCTTTCATCATTCTTGAAAGTACTCATTAGCAGTCTCCACTCATTCCTCCCTCCTCTTAGCTACTAATTTACTTTCTGCCTATTCTGGACATTTTATGTAAATGGAGTTGCACGGTATGTTGTCTTCTGTGACTAATTTCTTTCATTCAGCATAAAGTTTTTAAGCTTCATCCATGTAGCATGGATGACCTTTGATTCCTTTTTATGGCTGAAAAATATTCCTTTGTCTGTGTCAGTAGCTGATCTGTGAACACAGAGCTGAGTGACTTTAATCGCTTACTGAATTAGGATAAGCAAAAAGTTAAACCCAAGAAAGTACAGGCTCCCTCCTGTCAAGTGGATCAGCACAGACGTGGGGGTTTCACAATGCCGAGGGAACCCCAGCAAAAGGTTCCTGCTGTTTTATAGATCTAGGGTGGGTTGTAGGGCGAGGTGCAAAGGCTAGGAGTGGAGGAAGATACTGAGTCAGAGTAGAGGAAAGTGTTTTCCCTTTGTTGAGGAGGCCTCTGCAGAGTTGCCTAAGGAAAGGCCTCAGTTGAAGGCCACAGAGACTTACTTCTAAATGAAGGTACTTGGGCTAGGAATGTAAATCTGGTACAGAGCATGGTCATTTAGGGATACCTGAGTCTTAACTGCAGCTTGCTTTAGAGATTGCAGTGCACTGGGTGTGCACCAAATCTGGTGTGGGGAGGCAGTTTTCTCCCGTGAAGCCTGCCAGGTAAAGACGTGTAATTGTTTATGATTAAGTTAAAAAAAAGTGGCTGGGTGTGATGGCTTGCACCTGTAATCCCAGCACTTTGGGAGGCCGAGGTGGGTGGATCACCTGAGGTCAGGAGTTCAAGACCAGCCTGGCCAACATGGCGAAACCTGGTCTCTACTAAAAATACAAAATTTAGCAGAACGTGGTGATGAGTGCCTGTAATCCCAGCTACTTGGGAGGCTGAAGCAGGAGAATCACTTGAACCCTGGAGACGGAGGTTGCAGTGAGCTGAGATCATGCCATTGCACTCCAGCCTGGGTGGCAAGAGGGAAACTCTGTCTCAAAAAAAAAAAAAGTCACACCTGTTTATTTTTTATTTTTTTCATCTGCAGTATGTATATGCCATATTTCATATATCCATTCATCAGTTGTTGGACATTTGGGTTGTCTCCACTTTTTTTTGGCTATTATGAAAAATCTGCTGGGAACATTTACTTGTGTATAAGTTTTTGTGTGGACATGTTTTCATGTCTCTTGGATATATACTTAAGAGTAGAATGGCTAGGTCATGAAGTAACTCTGTGTATAACATTTTGTGGAACTACCAAACTATTTTCCAAAAAGACTGAACCTTTTTACATTCCTACTAGCAATGTATGAAGATTTTAATTTCTCTATATCCTTGTCAATACTTGACATTGTCTGGGATTGTTTTATTTAATATAGCCACTCAGTAGATGTGAAGTGGTGTATGGTGGTTTTGATTTGTATTTCCCTAGTAACTTATGATGAACATTTTTTTATATGCTTATTGGCCATTTGAACATTTTTTCTTTTAGTTTTTAATTGACAAATAATAATTATACATATTCATAGGTACATAGTGATGTTTTAATACATATATGTTAGTGATCAGATGTTATTAGCATATCCGTCATCTCAGACATTTATCATTTCTTTGTGTTAGGAATGTTCAATATCCTCTTCCTAGCTATTTGAAACTACATATTACTGTTAACTGTAGTCATCTTAACTGTGGTATAGAACACCAGAACTTATTCCTTCTATCTAGTGGTAATTTTTTATCCTTTAACAAATCTCTCTCTGTGTCTGCCCCCCGCCCCCACTACCAATGAGTGAGAACATGGAGTGTTTATTTAACTTTTTGTTCCTGGTCTGTTTTACTTAGCCTAATGTCCCAGTCTCATTCATGTTGCTGTAAATGACAGGATTTTTTTTTCATGACTAAACAGTATTCTCTGGTATATACCACGTTTTCTTTATCCATTCAGCCTTTGTTGGACATCTAGGTTGATTCCATATCTTGGCTATTGTCAATAGTGCTACAATAAACATGGAGGTGCAGATGTCTCTTTGATATGATTATCTTGCCTTTGGATAAATTCCCTGTAGTGGAATTGCTGGATCATATGATAGTTCTATTTGTAGTTTTTTGAGAAACCTCCATACTTTCTCCATAGTGATTGTATTAGTTTACATTTTTACCAACAGTACATAAGAGTTCCTTTTTCTCTGCATCCTCACCAGTGTTTGTTATTTTTTGTCTTTTTGATAATAGCTGCCATCCTATTTGGGTTGAGATAATACCTCATTGTGGTTTTTATTTGTATTTCTTTGATGATTAGCGATGTGGAACATTTTTCATTTTTGTTTGTTTGTTTGTTTGGTTTTTTTTGAGACAGGGTCTGGCTCTGTCCCTACGCTGGAGTGCAGTGGCATGATTATAGCTCACTGCAGCCTCAAACTCCTGGGCTCAATCAATCCTCCTGCCTCAGCCTCTCGAGTAGACAGGACTGTAGATATGCACCACAATGGCTAATTTTTAAAAATTTTTTTGCAGAGATGGAGTCTCATTATGTTGCCCAGGCTGGTGTATGTCTTTTTTTGAAAAATGTCTATTCATATCATTTGCTAATTTTTAAATCAAATTTTTTTATTTTTTGCTTTTGATATGTTTGTCCTTATATATTCTGGATATTAGTCCCCTGTGGGATGAATAGTTTGCAAATATTTTCTCCCATTCTGCAGGCTATCTTTTCACTCTGTTGATTGTATCATTTGCTGTGCAGAAGTTAATTTGATGTAATCCTATTTGTTTGTTTTGCTTTAGTTGCCTGTGCTTTTCAGGTCTTATCATAAGATCTTTTCCCAGATCAATGTCCTGGAGCATTTTCCCCTGTGTCTTCTTCTTCTAGTGGTTTGATTGTTTCAGGTCTTTGATCCATTTGTGAGTTGATTTTTGTACAGGGTGAGAGGTAGGGGCTTTAAAGACATTTTTATTTTCATCCTTTGCCATTTTTAAATTAGGTTATTGTATATATATATTTATTTATATTACATATAATATAAATGTATATTTACATTAAATAGAAATACAGTTGTCCCTTGGTATATTCAGGGAATTGGTTTCAGGACCCCTGCTTATACCAAAACTCACACATAGTCAAGTCCTGCATTAGGCTCTACTAACCCACCTATAAGAAAAGTCAGTCCTCTATATAGGGGGGTGTCACATCCCATGAATGTTGTATTTTTTATCCATGTGTGGTTGAAAAAAATCTGCATATAAGTGGACCTACACAGTTCAAACCTGTGTTATTCAAGGGTCAACTTATATGTGTATATAGAGTGGCTGGATAGAAATCTCTTATGAGAAATGATTTACAAATATTTTCTCCTATTCTGTGGGTCTTTTCCCTTCTTGATATTGTCCTTTGAAGCACAAGAGTCTTTATTTACTTATTCATTTATTTTTTGGTGCTTTTGGTATTGTATCTAAGAAACAATTGCCTAATTCAAGGTTCTGGGAAATACTCATATTTTCTTCTAAGAATTTTATTGTTTTACCTCTTGTTTTTAGGTCTGTGACCCATTCTCACTTAATTTTTATAAATGGTATAATGTAGGGTTTCAACTTCATTCATTTGTAAGTAGATACCCAGTTGTCTCAGACTATTGGATTATCTTGGCACCCTTGAAGAAAACCAATTGCTTATAAATGTAGGGGTTTATTTTTGGACTTTCAATTCTGTTCCACTGATTTGTCTGTCCTTATGTCAGTACCACATTGTCCTGATTGCTATAGTTTTGTGATATGTTTTGAAATTGGGAAGTGTAAGTTCTTCCAACTTATTCAAGATTGTTTTGGCTCTTCTGGATTGCTTACATTTCCATATGAATTTTTGGATTAGCTTGTCAATTTTTACCAAAAAATCCAGCTAGATTTTGATTGTGTTGAATCTGAGGCAGGAATCTTTAAATCAGTTTGAGGACTTCACAATCAGTCATAAACACTGGATGACTTTCCATTTATTTAGGTCTTCTTTAATTTCTTTGTTTTATAATTTTCAGTATATTATATATTATATAATTTTCACTATATTTTCAGCATGTGTATTTATAATTATTTTGTTAAATTTATTCCTAAATGTTTTGTTAATAGCATTGTAAATGAAAATTTTTTTCTAATTTCATTTTTGGATTATTCATTGCTCATATGTAGAAATATAATTGATTTTTGTGTCACACAACCTTGCTGAACTTATTTGTTAATTGTAATAGTTGTTCATAGATTACATAGGGTTTTTTAATATGTGAGATCATGTCATCATGTCATAGTGGTAGTTTTACTTCTTTTCTGATCTAGATGCCTTTCATGTCTCTAATTGCTCTGGCTGAAACAATTTTTCAATTTTTGTTTGTTTGTTTGGTTTTTTGGTTTTTTGAGACAGGGTTTTACTCTGTTGCCCAGGCTGGAGTCTAGTGGTGTGAACATGGCTCACTGCAGCCTTGACTTCCTGAGCACAGGTGATCCTCCCACCTCTGCCCCTCAAGTAGCTGGGACTACAGTCAGGTGCCACCATACCCAACTAATTTTTATATTTTTTGATAGAGATGGAGTTTTGCCATGTTGCTCAGGCTGGTCACGAACTCCTGGGCTCAAGTGATCCCCTACCTCGGCCTCCCAAAGTGTTGGGATTATACATGGGAACCACTGTAGCCAGTCTTTGTCTCGTTTCTGATATTAGGGTGAAAGCATTCAGTCTTTCAGGATTAACTATGATGTTAGCTATGGGTATTTCATAACTGCCCTTTATCTGGTTTAGGAAGTTCTATTTTAGTCATAGTTTTTTTTAATGTTTTTGTCAGAAAGTATATGAGATAATGCTTATTGAGATCTTTCTATATATGCCAGACCCTATATACCAAGTGTTTTATATTTAGCATTTCATGTAAGCTTCACAATAGTCCTGTGAGGTGAAGACTGTTATTTTATCCTCAGATAGAAAGGTACAGTCAGATTGTTTGATTTCAAAATTTGTGTGTTCAATCATCCATTAAAATTTCTGTACAAACCATGCTGATGTATATGTTACTTTGTACCTGCTAGTTTCCTCCTTTGTGTGGGGAAGTGCTCTCCCACTTCCCCATACAAAGTTGATTGCTAAGCTATCACTGCATTTTGTACTTTTTCACTATGTTGTGATTGTTTGTATATATTTCTTTCATTTTAGAAACTGTGCTTCTTGAAGTCAGGCACCTTGTCATTTTCATTTTTTAATTCCCCCAGTTCTCAGTGGAGAGCCCAGAGAGATAAATATCACAGAAGCAAAGAGATTAGAGTGTTTCAGAAAGGGTGGCAGTGGTCATTAGTGTCAGGTGCTACAGAGAAAGATCAAGTAAAGTTTACAACATGACTTCTGGTTTGGTCTTTTTGTTTTTTGTGGCAGTGGAGACAGGATTCTCATGTGTTGAGCAGTGAATAGAAGATGAAGAAGAGACTGTCAAAAAGTATAGACTACTCTTGTGAGAAGTTTAGCTGTGAATGGAAAGAATGAGTTTAGGGTGCTAGATAGAGGGGAACATAGGGTACTTTTTAATATAGGATAGTCTTGAACATGCATATATACAGAGGTAGGGGAAAAAGGAAACAGGTAAGAGCAAAATTGTGGAAGTAGAGAGAGAGGAGAATAATATAATAATATATAATATATGTTAAGTTCTATTTTAGTCATAGTTTTTTTAATGTTTTTGTCAGAAAGTATATGAGATAATGCTTATTGAGATCTTTCTATATATGCCAGACCCTATATGCCAAGTATTTCATGCCAAGAATAATATAATATAGAATAATATAGGCTATAAATGGAATAATATAAATATAAATAATATATATAAATATAATATAAATATAAATAATATAAATATAATAATAATATAATATAGACTATAAATGGCAGATTACATGTAGAACACATGATAGAACACATGATAAAACACAAGATTTACCAGGAATGGCGTCTTTCCTCTGAAGGTAGGAGGTGCCCATGGATGTAGCTAGTGACAAATTTGTGGGTGTGAATTAGGAAATACAGGGAGTTTTCATTTCCTTTGAAGCAGAAGACAAAGTCCTTGGCTTGTCAGTGTTGTAGTGGGCAATATTGTGGAAAAAGGCCAACAGGGCTGAATATGGGATTTGAGGGGAGTGGTAATGGTTTAGGATAACTACTGTGGGGCATGGAAGAGTTTGCTTACTAGAAATTGAAAAAGATTTTGAGGGCCTCTTTCTCTCCTTCTATATAATTTGAAAAAATAGAAAAGGTATGTGGTCAGAAATTTAGATCGTATAAAAGGATTCATAGATAGTAAAAGTATAAAAGTAAGTATTTCATCTTAGAGCCTCTGTCTCTATTTTCAGAAAAAACTAACATTAGCAGTTTACTTTTAAATTATTTTTGCAAACATACATATACATAAATATCTATGGAGTTTGTTTCGATCTGTGAGAATTTACTGCTCTACTTTTGCTTCTCATTTTTTTTTTAAGACAGGGTGGTGGCTTATGCCTGTAATCCCAACACTTTGGGAGACTAAGGTGGGTAGATCACTTAATGTCAGGAGTTAAAGACCAGCCTTGGCCAACATGGTGAAACCCCATCTCTACTAAAAATACAAAAATTAGCCGGTTGTAGTGACACACACCTGTATTCCCAGCTACTCGGGAGGCTGAGGCACAAGAATCACTTGCACCCTGGGAGGCAGAGGTTGCAGTGAGCCCATATTGTGCCACTGCATTGCAGCCTAGGTAATAGAGCAAGACTATATATCATTAAAAAAAAAAAAAAAAAAAAAAAGACAGAGTCTTCCTCTGTCACACAGGCTGAAGAGCAGTGGCGTGATCACAGCTCACTGCAGCTTCATACTCCTGGTCTCGCGTGATCCTCCCACTTCACCTCCCAAGTAACTGGGACCACAGGCATGTGTCACCATGTGCTGCTAATGTATGTTTTATTTTTTTTAGATACTAGGTCTTCTTAAGTTGCCAAGGCTGGTCTTGAACCAACTCCTGGGCTCAGGTAATCCTGCCACTTCAGCCTTCCATTGTGCTGGGAGTATAGGCATGAGCCCCTGCACCCAACCTTCTTTTTGCTTCTTAAACTTACTTCTGTATCTTGAAAAATTTTCCGTATATGTAGCTCTACTTCATTTGTGTTTGTAACCACAGGATATTTTGTGTGTGGTTATAGTATAATTTATGTAACCAGCATTTAGGTGAATTCTATCTTTACTCCTGTAAAAGTCATGTTGAATAAATGAATTCCTGCTTTTAAAACTACAAAATCATTATGGTACCTTAATTCTGTGCCTTAATTTTGGATTTCTATATATGCGCACCTTGAAATAAACTATAATATGTATAAAAACTGGGTTACTGTTAAAACATAAAGACAACTTAAATATTTGAAAGCAGTCATGCTCAATTTATTCCTGGAATTAAGAATAAGAATCTTATTTTCAGGTGTTTGCAATTTTCAATATTTCTGCCAAAAACATTTCTACCCATGACTTTTGTCAATCTCTCATACGTGTGCAAGAGATTCTTTTGAGTATACACCTATGAATGTAATTGCTGGGTCATAGGGCAATGAGTGTTAAAGATGTAATACAAAGTTTATTTCCAAAGGGCTTATGCAATTTTATTCTCCTGCCATCAATGTATAAGATATCCCGTTGTTTTTACAGCCTCTCAAATGCTTGTTTTTTTTCAGACTTTTAAATTCTGCTAGTTGAATGGTCTAAAGTTGTATCTATTGTGATCTTTTAAGAAAAACTTTAAAACTTGAGGTATAAATTTCAATTTTACAATAAAATCCTCAGATCTTAAATATACAGTTCAGTGAGAGTTGATGAATGCAGCTACTCATGTAGCTACTCTCCTATAAAAATTGAAAACGTTTTATTACCCCTAAAGTTCCTTCCGACTTCTTCCTTGACATTCTCATCCCTCTTCAGAGGGAACCACTGAATTTTTATCGCTGAGTAATGCACATTTGGGGCCAGGTACTGGGAAGCAAGAGAAGCAAAACAGAACTTTAGTAGTTCCTTTTTTGGTTTGTTATCCCACAACTTTGCTGGGCTGCCTTTTTTCTTAGGCCTAAGCCACCATTCCACACGTATCAAGTCAAAATGGGTCCCAGTCAACCCAGGGGTTTTTCTGAGTTCTCTCCATTTTTCCAGGGCTGTAACTTCTCCAGGGCTGATATTCTGGGAGGGGGGTCAGCAATTTTTCTATTATAATTCAGCACCTGCAGTAATTGAAATCAGGGTAAAGTTTTTCTCAGCCTTCTTGACTTTCTTTACATAATTATAGGCAACTTTAATCTGGACCCCCCACCAAAATGGATGAGCTCAAGACTCCTTGGTCATCAGTAAGACTTTTTCCATGCCAGGTCTGAAGCCCTCTATGCAAGGCTGTATAGAGGGATGAGCTGGCTGCAGCAAATCCTATGGAATCTTGTCGATTTTTCAGTGTTGCTTCACTGAATTTGAACTGAACTAGGGTTGGCTTTTTGAATAGGCGGAGCCAAAAGGTAGGTGACTTGCTCAATTATAAAAAGGTCTCTCTCTGACTTAAAATGGCTCCTCTTCTTTAGTGATTTTGCTTTAAATTCTAATCTGAACAGTCATTCTTGCCCAAAATGGCCCATGAATTTTTAAGTTTTTATTGCATCTTTAATGTAAATTTGTATTTTACTTATAATAAATATGCATGAGTATTAAAATATTTTAAATTACTTATATCAAAAAAACTTGCTGCTCCAGGAGATTGTATTGTATTTATTTCATTATTTTGCTTACTGTTCATCATATCTCTCCACCTCCTCCAAGGAATCAGTACACTACACCACACTACTTTCCATTATAAATCCCTGTGTTGTACCTATTTTCTTTCTTTCTAGGCTGTGTGCTTCTTTCATGTGCCTAGTCCTGGGCATAGGGCCTGCCAGATTTGCCACGGAGTAGTGCTCCAAAACTGTTAAAGTAATAAACAAAAACATATTTAGTATTCACAACAAGAGACAACACTTTCTAGGCAGAGAGAAAAGTGTGTATTCATAACCACCATGGGTTTAAGTCCTGTTTTTTGGCATGGTTGGGATAAAGGATATGTGGGAACAGTTTGCAGGGAAAAGCCAGATCACAAAGTGCCTACCTGTAAGCTGTATCAAAGGCTTTTGATAGGGAGCTCTTGAAGGATTCTCAGCAGGAGATTAACATGGCTAATATTTTATTTTAAGAAGATGGTTTTGAGAGTAGTATGAAAGATAGTTTGGAATGGAGAGACCACTTAGAATGCTATATAGAGTCCAGATAGGAGATAACTTGAAGAGGGAGAGATGCCAGAGAGGTTTAGCAAGTAGAATCCATAGAAAATGGTGACTAACTAAATATTGGTGTTGGGTAAGGAGAAGGAGGTGTAGAAATCAGAGATGACTCTCAAGTTGGGCAATTAAATGGGTGTGGTACTGTTTGTTTCCAGTCATTTCTTTCCAGTGTGTATTCAAGTATGGAAGGAACTTTTGGAGTATAAGATAGGATTTTGTAATATTTAGTTTGATGTTTCTCTGAGATAGTTGGGTGGAGATGTGCAGATCTGTCTGCTGTTCTTAGAGGGACGTAGAGGCTTGAAAGAGAGAGATTTTGTGGTTAATAGATTTTAGAGAGTGATTGAAGAAATTGCCCAGGACCGAGAACAAAATCCTTAGGGACATCTAGATTTAGTGGACAAGTGCAGAAGAAGGAACTGGGAAGAAGATCATGAAGAAGAAATCAGGTGAGAAATGTAACCAGATTTCACAGTAATACCCTTGGCTTTCTTCCCTACCTTGAGATTAGATGTTTCTTTTCTGCATCCTATGTTTGATCTTTGTCCTCAGACCTTTTCTTACTTTGAGTATTCTCTGCTGGGAAACATTGTGGATGAGAAATAGTTTTATTTTTGGACCCAGCAATTGCTGGCTTCTTTATATTTCCCCTAAATTCTGCTTGAAAAGTACTTTCTTTTTTAGCTCATCTCTTTTTGTACCTTATACTGTACATATAAAAGAAACCAGTTGACAGTTTGGACATTCTGCTTTGAAATTACCTTAGGTAGAAGTAATAGTTCATTACCAACATTTTCTGTTTTTTACCTTACCACAGGCAACAGTTCTGCTAAATTTTCTGCCACTTCATAACAAGGTATTTCTGAAAACATTTAACTCTCCTTTAATTCCTTTTCAATAGTTTCTGCCAGGCTCTTCAAGCCTGAGTCCAGCTTTGGTCCACCACCCAGTCTTGAAACCAGCGTCGCATCTTTTAGGTTTTTGCTATGTTAGCACCCCAGTTTCACGTACCAAATTCTGTCTGGCAACATTGCTGTGTAGCAACCACCCCAAACTTAGCACCAGAACCTGCATGGCTTTTCTCAACATAACTTTGGAAGTTACTCAATGTCACTTCTACCACAGTCTGTTGGCAACAGGCAAGTTAAATGCCAGCCTGGATTTAGGGAGTTAACTTTTTCCAAGTGTCTTGTTTAGCGTATGCGATTGATACTTGGAATGCCTTTGCCACAAAATAGCCAAGGAGTTTCTTTTTCATGGTTATTTGAGGTTGATATTAAAAAGCAGTGCATGTATTTGCTGCTTCCATGCTTACAGCTGGATGGAAATTGGCCTCAGAGGGTCCATGGTTTTCTTTGTCATTAGCCAACAGATGCTCGCCAGAGTGTTTCACTCACTGAGTCTTTATTTAATGTGAGGGTAATGCATCTCTGTAGCTAATGGGCTCATTTGTGTATAACAGATACCTGCCTTTCTTCCACACATGGATCCTTCACTAAATGTCTTTTTTTAAAAAACTAATCTGTTATCAACACCTGTTTGGCATATCTATCTTCAAATTGCTTTGACTTTCTGAGAAGTTGATCCTGACTTTTGTATGTCTGTCTTATAGGGAAAATATTTTTTAGATGTGAAATAATTACTTCAAATCTTCTTGAAACATTAAATTTTTAAAAAATTTCAGGTCAGTACTATATATCATAAACAACCTTAGGTTTCTAGACGCAAATATTCAGTCATTCACGAGTATGGTATGAAGTTGCTAATTCTCAAATTATAATTGTATGTATTAAAAAGATGTACATATTTCTAAATCAAGTATATATATTTTAAATTTAAAATGTACGTATTTTTAAATTTTGGCAAAATGTCCAAACTCTCTCCATAGCCCCCCTCTCCTCTCAACAGCTGTCTCACATCTCCCCTTCAGGCCTAGTGGTGCATTATATCTGAAAGAGGACTTGTCTTGGAAGTGGACTCAGGGCCATTTGAGCAGAGTTCTGGGGTTTTAGATAGGTAGAAAGTGATTTCTGGAGATAGATCCAGTAAGGCACTTCCATTTGGCCCTCTGCACTGCTCACTTCTTAGGGGAGAGGTGTGGCATAGGAGGACCAAATCCTATTGCCTTGATCTAAGGATGGTAGTGATTTTAATAATTTTTTGAGGCAGGGTTTTGCTCTATCACCCAGGCTGGAGGCTGTAGTGCAGTGGTGATCATAATTCACTGCAGGCTCAAGCAATCCTCACACCTCAACCTCCTGAGTAGCTGGAACCACAGGCATGTACCACCATGCCTGGCTAATTTTTAAATTTTTTGTAGAGATGGGGTCTCCTTATGTCATCCAGGTCGGTCTTGAACTCCTGGGCTCAAGCTCTCCTCCTGCCTTGGCCTCCCAAAGTGCTGGTATTATAGGCATGAGCCATCACACTTGGCTGCTTTTAATATTCTTTTAATAGGTCTACCAGACTTCATTACCTTTAGACTTTATTCTTTTTGGTCTGTCCTTTTGTTGTATGACCAGAAAGATTTGGCTAAAACTCAAACTGTTACCACACCCTTGTTCAAAACCTTTTAGTGCTTCACATTTTCATCGCGATAAAGTCTTAACATGGCCTGTTGAAGAACCTTTGTGCCCTATTCTTGTTAATGTGGAAGGCATCCAGGTTCTTGGCGTCTTGAACAAAGACTTGAACAAAGCACACAAACAAAGCAAAGGAGGAATGAAGGGATTTATTTAAAATGAACGTACACACCACAGTGTTGGAGCAGGCCTGAGCATAGGGGTTCAGAGGCCCCAGAGTTTTTGATGAGTTTAAATACCCTTTACTTGGGGTATACCCTATGTAAATGAAGAGGATGAAATAAAGTTACAAAGTCATTTACGGCATATGCCCTATGGAGAGGATATTTCCTGTTACAGCTGAAGTGCGAATTGGCTTTATGTTCCCCTGCCTCCAGACCGTATTTTCCTGGCTCATTCTGATCATACTTTTTTATTCTTACCTGTTACTGAACTCTGTTGCCATCAAGTACTCTTTTCTACCCTCCCAACTTTGCACAGGCTGTGGGTCTGTCACATCCTCTCTCCCGAACGACTTCTAGTATATCTACCAACCAACTCATACTGACCCTTTAACACTCAGTTAAATATTGGGTATTCTGACAAGCCTTTCCTCACCTCCCCAGGAAGAATTAAGTCCTTCCCCTTGTGTATTTCCATAGTGGCTTGTTTACATCTTGTTTTGGCACTTGTCTCATTATATAATGTTTGCATGTCTGTAAGCAAAGCCTTCTGCCTCTGAAGGCAGGGGCTAATTTGATTCAGCATGGTATTTCTAATACCAATAGTGCCTAGCACAATAATAGGGCTTAATAGATGTGTATTGAATGAAGAGGGTAATTATTGGAGTGCTTTACATGTGAATTGCTCTAAATAGAGGACCATGTTTGCAGTAAATGCCTGTGTATCCAAGGTGATTGAGAAATAGAGTGTTCCAGTAATTGATTATGTTTCTTAACAGCCAATTACAAATGATCAATTTTAGATAATTTGAATGAAAAACAAAATGGGTTATACAGAATTGATCTGTCTTTGTTAATCCATAAGATGCTTCAGCATGATCATTCTGATTTCTGTGGCTTGTTTAGAGCTGTGACTGAGGAAGCTGTAGGGAACTGAGCCGTAGGGGGATCCGTAGTGATGCTTTGTCACAAGCTAGGCCTTTTTTTTTTTTTTTAACTTGAATCTCTAGCACACATATGCTTACTATTTTCCCTATGTAAAGAATACATTATAAATTTAACACTAAGAAGACTCACAATTGTATTTTTTTTCAAATGTAGCTTAAAAAATTCTCAGAAGACAGACAAGCAACATACCTTAAGGTGTATACCCTATCTTAATTCAGTGGAAAGCTTGGTACATTCAGGCTGTTCCCTATTCAGTGTCAGTCTTTGCTGAGCAAAAGCGAAGTCTTGTGAACTAAGCTAAGTAGTTAATTCGATGGTACTCTCTGGCTATGACTATTTTAAGAGGGCTGAGTTCCCACCCAAATTATATATTGATTCTTCTAATTCATATGAAATTAGTATGAGTGGTTACTGTTCATTTGTGTATTGATTTATTGTTCTTTTGTGTTCTCACCTACCCATCAGCAGTGTTGCCAGTTATTAGTTACAAAACTCAGAGACTACTTTTTTGCCTACATTTTCACATCTTTGAAAGTGGCTTTGAACAGAGGCCTGTTTGGGAGTATGCTCGTATTATGTTTGCACAAATGATCTGAAAACTATGCACAAATGATCTGAAAACTATCATGATGACTGAGCCCTGACTGCCTACATTGCTATTCCATGTCTTCTTGTTAAACCTAGAAATCTTCCTACAATACTTGATCCTTTTTAAAGGAAGAATTTGGAATATCAAGCAGATGTATATTTTCTTAGTGACACTCAGAAACATATATTGTAAATTTGTCTATTTTTTAGATGGTACATTGTTCAGTTGGCTCCTCTCCACTTGGATCCTTTTCTTTTAATTCGTTTTTTAGCCTGCCTGTCCCTTCAGCTACAAAATAATGCATTATTTGTAACATAATTACTTGTGAATGTGAATCATCTCAACTTAAGTATAAGAATGATTGACTTACTTATGGAAGGGTTAGCTTGAAAATCCTATGTGAAGAAAGGACAATTTAAAGGATTAAGTAATTTTAAAGTATGTGAATATTATTCATTAATGATAGAAACATGGATGCAATGTCATACTCAAGCATATGTTACTCAGTGACTCACTAGCCCAGCTATCTTGTGTAAAGAATAAAAGTAATTCTTGTTACCTTGTATTAAGCCAATATCAGTTGAGCTTTGAGAAATAGGTCTAAAAATTTGTCTTTGGAAATTTAATTTACTCCAATTATGAACATTTTTATGTTAAGCTGATTGAGTCTCTTAAATACAACATGGAAACATTTATGTCTTTGCAGTGTGACTTTAAAAAATAATTATTGACTGAATAAAATTGTGATTGCTTGCTAAGGCATTTTTTGGTACTAGTTAAATTATAACTAAGAAAGGCTTTCAATCTCGATTTTAAGAGACATAGGCCATATATGGTGACTCATTCCTATAATCCCAGCACTTTTCGAGGCCAAGGCAAGAGGATTGCTTGGGCCCAGGAGTCTGAGACCAGCCTGAGCAACACAGTGAGACCTCCTCTTTACATCCCCCCAAAAGAAAAAAAAGAGAGAGAGAGAGTATTCATTGTCAGGTCTTAGTCACAGTTCTATCATCTAAGTAGCTGGCTGACTTTGGTGCCTTGGGTTTTCTCATGAGTCAGATTAGCTATTTTATCATGGAGAGCAATTGGATCTTATATATGAAGGTGCTCTATAAAATGTATACCACATTTAGGAATTAAGCAAGATTTTAGCTCTTTTTCTGCCTGCTTTTTCAACTCTGGGCTGGTCATTTAAGCTTACTATGCTTTTATTTCTTCATATATAAAATAAAGGAGTTTGGCCAGTATATTCAACTTGAGTATTATTTACTTTGTGTTCAGCTCTTACAACCTATAATTGATTATTTTTCCTTTTTAAAAAATCACCTGTTTTTTAAAAAAACATTTCCTTTGCTTATAGTGTAATTACCAAATAATAAGACTGGATTCCTTTAAACTTGTTTTATTTTATTTAATATTCCTATCAATCTTATAAGAATAGGTGGCATGAGACTCATTTTACTGTTGAGGAAAACTGAGGCTCAGGGAAGTTGTACGGGTAATTACTGTGAGAGGTGGGATTCCACTACAGGACTTTGATGCCAGTCTTCTTCTTCTTTTTGTTTTTTTTCAAAGCATGTGACTTAAGTGAAGACACTTTGCCATATACCTCATGTAGAGCAAGTTTTTGATCTCCATTATTTTTTCTTTTTTTTCCCTCTAGATGAATAATGTCTGATCAAAATGTTTTTGTAGAAAAGTACATATATTTGATAGTCATGTGCATAGTTTGGGAATTTTAACATTATAGCACTATTACAAAATGTCTTGTTAGCATTATGCAACATATACAGTGTGGGAATCATTCAGTGCTTAAAAATAAAGTTTATCTTTCAATTAAGGTGAGCTACTTCTTTTTAGTAGGTGTGTTTTATTTTTAAATGTACAATTGTTTAATGTCATAGATGCTTTTGAAATTAAATGCTGTTTTGTGCATGTTATAGAAGGAAAACAGATGCTCTATATACTCACTGGTTTTTTTTTCTTTAAGAAAACTGATTTATTTTGTAATCTAAGAAGAGTTTTAAGCATGGAAAATTTTTCTGATTTTCTGTAACTTCTTAAAATTTCTGTTTTAGGAAGATGTTGTTGTATGGTATTTGTTATTTACATTAAAATTTTTTTTAAAGAGTCTCTGGGCTATCTCAAATGTGTAGGTCAAACAAGGATTAGAACAAATACATCCAAAAACATTCCTTCATGATTGGAGTTCATTGGTGAGTGCTGTGCTTTAATGCTTCCTGTTATAAGCCTCAGATATCCACTTCTCCAGGCGTGCCAGCCCTAGATGTTGATCTTATTTAGAACAATATTGCTTTGGGGGTTTCTGACAGCACTGATTCAGCCACTACTCTGATACTCATTCTTTCTGATTCAGAAGCCTTCCTCTGTGGTATTTCTCAACTCATGCTTATCTTTTTTCTGCCAAAAGTTTCCTGGTGGTCATTACTAGCCCAAAAGTGAATTTCCACGAATAGTTCATGGGTCATAGTTTTATTTTTATCTTCTCAGCAGATAACTTTGAAATGGCTGTGGCACTTTGAAGAGATCTTATTTGCTGCTGTTGCTAACTGTGTTCACAAAACTCCAGCTATACTGGCCTTTTTTTCTCGTCTATGAATATACCAAGTTTATTCCAACTTCCCAATCTTCTACTACTTGTCCCTCTGCAAGGAATGGTCTTCTCTCAGACTGGTGGTTTACTGGATCCTTCTTGTCATTTAAGTCTAAGCTTAAATGTCCCCTCTTCAAAGAGGCTCCCTTGACAATTCACTGTAAATTAGTGCTTCTCAATTCTCTTTATTACATGGCTATGCTTTGTTTTCCTCTTAGTACTGGATCACTAATTGATAGCTGTTTATTTCTCATTAATCTCCTCTGATGGGGACAAAGGGACATTGTGTCTAGTTTACTGCTGTATCTCCAGTACCTACAATAGTGTCTGCCATGATAAGCATTACCGTAAATATTTACTGAGTGACCAATGAATGAATATTTTTTTCTACCACCTATTCATAAAAGTGTCTCTTCATTCTTTTGCATTTCCCTTTTGGTAGTCAGGAAGACACAATTAATGTTTTTGCAATTAATGTTTTTGTATTTTTGACACTTTACTGTTTCTTTGCCGTTCTGTCTCCTAGTTGAATTATTTTAGAAGAAGGAAAAAACCTCTTGAGATGTGACTGTTTCCATCTATCTTCTGCATGCCAAGTGGGTGTCTGAGCCTGTGCATCCTAGTCATAAAAGCAATTAACAGGTAGGAAAATTGGCTTCTAGCAGCTGCTTCAGTCCTGCTTGAGTTGGCCTCTCCCCCAAGGGACTATCACTGTCAACCTAGCAAAATGAAATTGCCTTCTCATAAACATTTTTTTTTCCTGAGATTATAGAACAGGAACAAATTCTAGGTTTACAAAATGAGTTAAAATGTGTCAACAGAATAGAACAAAATAATGACCTGCTGCTGCAATTCGAATTCCGAGTCAAGACAGCAACACTTATTTTCAGAAGAGATGACATTGAAACTGTGGCGCTTTTGTCTATTGATTTTATTATGCCAAAAGGGTAGATTTAATAACTTATTTATTGATATTGGTGAGGAAAGTGACAATTGTATAAAATAGAGCTTTGACTCTTGGTTGGAGCTTTGATTTGTGGCATAGTCCTTGTGTCCTTGTGCCTTCAATTAACTCTATGGAAAGGGGCAGGCATTTTTTGAATGAATGCTACTTGATTTCCATTTTGTTTCCCCAGATGTTAATTTTCAGTTGTATTCTTTCTGACCATGATAGACCTTTGCCATTGCTATGTGCTGTAACTAATATGTATGTACAGGCTTTAAGTAAGTTTGAAAAATTTTTTAAATTACCTATTGATATATAATAGTTGTACCTATTTTGGGGTACATGTCATGCTTTAATACCTGTATACAATGTGTAAGAATCAAATAAGAGTAATTGGGATATCCATCACCTCAAACATTTATCTTTTTGTATGTGTTGGGAATCCAAAAATATTATTTTAGCTATTTTGAAATATACGGTAAATTGTTAACTATGACTTTCCTACTGTACTACTGATAAATAGGTGTTATATAAACAGTATACAAATTCTGGGTTGTATGTTAATGTATGCCGCAGTGATACCAAATGAGGGACTGGTTCGCCTTGATCCTTTTTGGTAGGTTTTATCTGATGTGATTCCTAGTCTGAGATAGTTGTGCGATGTTATCCTTTTGAAACCTGCCTTCTACTCAATATCTGCTTTTAATCCTTTTGAAACCTCTGATCTTCCATAAAAGAGTTTATGTCACTAAATTCTGTTTTAAATGTTTGTTACAAAAATTAAGAGAAGCTCTTTGCAGAATGGGGGTATTAATTTTGTTTCTGAATGAAGGAGATTATGCCTTACAAAGCTATCCAGTTGTTGAATGAAGGACAAAAACCACAAACTCTATCTCAATAGATGCAGAAAAAGCCTTGGACAAGATTTAACATCCTTTCATGATAAAAAAACACTCAACAAATTAAGACTAGAAGAAAACTACCTCAACATAATGTAGGCCATATATGAAAAGCCACAAGTAACATCTTCATCAGTGGTGGAAAACTGTAAGCTTTTTCTCTAAGATCCAGGGACAAGGCAAGGATGCCTGCTCTCACCACTTACATTCACCATAGGATTGGAAGTCCTAGCCAGAGTAATTAGGAAAATAAAAAATGTATCCAAACTAGAAAGGAAGAAGTAAAATTATCTCTGTTTGCAGATGACATGATCTTATATGTAGAAAATCCTAAAGATTCCATAAAAAATTGTTAGAATTAAAATAAATTCAGCGAAGTTTCTGGATACAAACCAGCACACAAAAATCAGTTGTATTTCTAATTATTAACAATGAATAATCCAAAAATGGATTAGAAATGAAAAAAATTATATCAAAAAGAATAAAACATATATGAATAAATTAACCAAGGAGGTGGAAGGCCTGAACACTGAAAAGTATAAAACACTATTAAGACGTAAGTAAATGGAAACAGCCCACGTTCACGGATTGGAAGACACATGTTGTTAGATGTCAATACTACTCAAAGCAATTTATAGATTCAGTTAGATTCCTATCAAAATCCCAATGACTTCTTTGTAAAAATATAAAAATTTGTCCTAAAATTTATGTGGAATCTGAAGGAGCTACAAATAGCCAAAACAGTCTTGAAAAGGAAGAACAGAGTTCGAGGTCTCTCACTTCCTGATTTCAAAACTTACTGAAAAAACTATGGTAATCAAAATAGTATGGTACTGGTATAAAGACAGATGTATAGACCAATGGAATTAATGGACAGCCAAGAAGTAAATCCTTGCATATATAGGCAAATGATTTTCAACAAGGATGGAGAGACCATTCAATGAGGAAAGGACAATCTTTTCAAAGAATCGTGTTGGGAAAACTGTATTTCCAAATGCAAAAAAAAAAAAAAAAAAAAATGAAGTTGGAGTCTTCCCTTATACCACATACAAAAAACCAACTCAACATTGATCAAAGACCTACACATAAGAGCTAAAACTAAAACTCTTAGGAGAAAAGCCTCATGACATTGAATTCGTAGTGATTTCTTAGATCTACAACACCAAATGCACAGGTAACAAAAGAAAAAATAGATAAGGCCAGGCGTTGTGGCTCACACCTGTAATCCCAGCACTTTGGGAGGCCAAGGTGGGCGGATCACCTGAGGTCAGAAGTTCGAGATGAGCCTGGCTGACGTGGTGAAACCCCATCTTTACCAAAAATACAAAAATTAGCCAGGTGCAGTGGCATGCGCCTATAATCCCAGCTACTTGGGCGGCTGAGGCAGGAGAATCACTTGAACCCAGGAGGTGGAGGTTGCAGTAATAAAAGATTGTGTCACTCCCCTCTGGCCTGTGCAACAGAGCAAGATTTTGTCTCAAAAAAAAAAAAAAAAAAAAAAAAAGAAAAAGAAAGAAAAAAGAAAAAAATAGATAAGTTGGACTTTACTATAATTAAAAACTTTTGTGCATCAAAGGACACTATTAGCAGGTGAAAAGACAACCTATGAAGAATGGGAGAAAATATTTTCAAATCACATATCTGATAAGGGATTTATATCCAGAATATAAAAAGAATTCCTATAACTCAACAATTACAAAAAATGAATCAATTCCATTTAAAAATGGTGAAAGGCATTTCTCCAAAGATACAAATAGTCATGAGCACATGAAAAGATACTCAACATCATTAATCATTAGGGAAATTTAAATCAAACCACAATGAGATACCACTTTACACCTATTAGGATAGCTGTTATTGAAAAAGGAAAAAGAAAACAAAACAGAAAACAAGTATTGGCAAGGATGTGGATAAATTGGAACCTTTGTACATTGTTGTTGATGGGAATATAAAATGGTGTAGCTGCTGTGGAAAACAGTATGACATTTTTTCAAAAAGGTAAAAACAGTGCTATCATATGATCCAGCAAGGCCACTGCTGAGTAAGTTTTCAAAAGTATTGAAAGCAAATTCTCAGAGACATTTGTACACACCCATGTTCATGGCAACACTATTCATAATAACTAAGAGGTGGAAGGTACCCAGATGTCCATCCACGGATGAGTGGATAAACAAAATGAGGTATATACATATAATGGAATATTATTTAGCTTTAAAAAGGAAAGACATCCTGTTACATTCTACAACATAGAAGAACTTGAAGACATTATGCTAAGTGAAATAATCCAGTCACAAAAAGACATAGGCAAGCCAGGTGTGGTGGCTCACTACTGTAATCCTAGCACTTTGGAAAGCCAAGGTGGGAGGATTGCTTGAGCCCAGGACTTCTAGACTAGTCTAGGCAAGGTAGTGAGACCCTGTTCCTAGAAAAAATTTTAAAAAGTTGTTAACCAAGCATGATGGCTTCTGCCTATAGCCCTAGCTATTCAAGAGGCTGAGGTAGGAGGATCGCTTTAGCCCAGGAGATTGCAGCTGCAGTGAGCTGTGATTATGTCACTGCATTCCAGCCTAGGTGATAGAGCTAGACCCTGTCTCCGGAAAAAAGAAAAAAGAAAAGAGAGAGAGAGAAAGAGAAAGGAAGGAAGAAAAGATGAAGGAAGGAAGAGAGGGAGGGAAGGAGACATGCTGTGTAATTCTGCTTATATGAGGTATCTGAAGTAGTCAAATTCATAGAAACAAAGTAGAATGGTAGTTACCAGGGGCTGAAGGGAGAGGGAAGGAGAATTCTTAACGGGTATAAGATTTGCATGATGAAAAAGTTCTGGAGATGTGTTTCACAACAGTGTGAATATACTTAATATTACTGAGCTGTACACTTAAAAATGGTTAAGATTTTATGTTGTGTTTTTTTTTGTTTTTTACCGTAATAAAAGAAATGAAGCCAGTCATTCAATAACTGTTCATTAAATGGTTGTTTTGTGTTCTGCATACTGCTGGGCTAAGGAAATACAAAGATTACTAAAAGCCCTTAAGTCCTTTAAATCAATGTTACTTAGTCAATGCAGCTGCACTGAGGTGTAATATTATTATTTTTAAATTTTATTTATTGTAAAAATCTAAAACTATTCTGAAAAATAAGTCTTAATTTTTAGACAGTTTTAGATTTTTTACAAATACTGTAGACAGTACAGAGCTCCTCACCCCCATACACAGTTTCCCTTATTAACATCTTGCATTAATTTGATTGTGGTAGAATAGAGAATTGGTCTTGTCTTTGTCTTAGATTTTTTGACATGGAAATTATAAAACCCTTGCAATTTCTGAAGCGATAGGTGTATATTTGTTATGTAAACTTGGTAACTTATGGTGGGCCCCTAGATTGCCTCAAGATGGGAACTAGTCACCAGAAAGAACAACCATGTGATTGGAAGGTTGGGATTTTAGGCCAGCCTGACCTGGAGGGGGTGGGGAGGTTTGAGTCCTACCATGTGGCTAATGATTTGAATAATTATGCCTATGTAATAACCCCTCAATAAAAACTGTGGCCACCAAAGCTCAGTGGAGCTTTTTGGTTGGTGAAACATTGATGTACTGGGAGGGTGAGTGCCCTGACTCATGCAGAAAGGGCACAGAAACGCCACACTTAGGACCCTCCAAGACCTTGTCCTATGTGTATTTTTTATAGTAAAGTTATAATTTACTCAAGAGGCTGAGGTGGGAGAATTGCTTGAGCCCAGCAGATCAAGGGTTGCAGTGAGCTGTGATTGTGCCACCACCTCCAGCCTGGTGACAGAGCGAGAACCTGTCTCAAAAAAAGAAAGCTATAATTGTGAGTAAGTATAGTACTTTCCTGAGTTGTGTAAATCTTTCTAGCAAATTTCTGAACTTGAGGGAGTCATGGAAACCTCTGAACTTTTGGTAGTTGGTCAGAGTGCAGGTGGTCTGGAAACTCCTGAAGTCCAGCTGCTTTCTAAAGTAAAGGGTAATATTGTTTGGGATCATACCCTTTAACTTGTAGGGTCTATACTAACTCTGGATGGTTAGTGCCAGAGTTGAATTACAATATTCCTAGCTATGGTTGAAACAGAATAGTTGTACATTTGTTACACTGTGGTTCATTCTTTATATTGTACAGTTTCATGAGTTTTGACAAATTCATAATGTCTTCTATTTACCATTACAGTAGTAATGATAGATATTCCATTCAAGCAGAATATTTTCACTGCTTGAAATGTCGTCTGTGCTCCATTCATTCCTCCTTCTGTCACCCCTGAACCCTTGGCAACCACTCATCTTTTCTGTTTTCATAAGTTTGCCATTTTCAGACTGTCATAAAGTTGGTATTATAGTGTGCAGTTTCTTCAGATGACTTCTTTCACTTAGCTATGTGAGTTCAAGCTTCCCATATGTTCTATGGTTTGATAGTTCATTTATTTTCAACCCTGAATGGTATCCTAATGTTGTGGACTTTACACACTGTATCCATACCTATTGAAAGATATCTTGGTTGCTTCTGAGTTTTCACAGTTAGGAAATAAAACTACTGTAAACATGTGCATGTAGGTTTTTGTATGGACATTGGTTCTCAAATCAGAATGCAATTGCTGGATCATATAGTAAGACTAAGTTTAACTTTGTGAGAAATTGCCAAACTGTCTTCCAAAGTTACTACATCATTTTGTATTTCCAGCAGCACTGAATGAGAGATCCTGTTGCCCCATGGTTGGTGTTATGTTTTGAATTTTAGCCATTCTAATAAGTGTATAGTGTGGTAGCTCATTGTTTTAATTTGCAGTTCCCTAATATATGATATCGAGCCTTTAACATATGCTTATTTTTTATATGTATGTCTTCTGTGATGAGGTGTCTATTCAGATCACTTGCCCACTTTTTAATCGGATTGTTTCCTTCATGTGGAGTTTGAGTTCTATGTATATTTTAGATAATATCCCTATTTCAGATACGTCTTTTGCAAATATTTTCTCTCAGTGTGTGACTTATCTTTTCATTAACATTGTCTTTTTCAGAGCAGAAGTTTTAACGATTTCTAATTTACCCGTTTATTTTTTCTTTCTTGGATGGTCCTTTTGGTGTTGAATCTAAGAAGTCATCATCAAACCCAAGTCACCTAGATGTTTTTCCATGTTATCTTGTAAAATGTTTGTAGTTTTGTGTTTTATATTTAGGTGTATAATCCATTTTGAGTTAATTATATATACATTTAATTATGTGTGGATTTGTTTTACATTTTTAAATTGTAAAATATTTAGAACCTACAAATAGATATAAACACGAATGTAATGACCTATATCTAAAGTACCTACCAAATGGCTTTATTAAGTCTTAATTTTAGGGAGGCTAAAGTAAGTGAGTTGCTTGAGCCCAGGAGTTCTAGACCAGCCTGGCAACATGATAAAACCCCATATGTACAAAAAAATTAGCTGAGTGTGGTGGCATGTGCCTGTAGTCCCAGCCACCTAGGAGGCTGATATGGGAGGATCACCTGAGCCCAGGAGTTTGAGGCTGCAGTGAGCCATGATAGCAATACTGTGCTCAAGACTGGGCAACAGAATGAGAACATCTCAAAAAGAAAAAAAACAAAACAAAACAAACTTAACATATTACCTTATTAATCTACAGATTGAAAAATCAATGCAGTTGAGACCCTTGTGAATTCCTCCTAATCTCATCCCTCTCCCCTTCTCAGAAATAACTAGTTTATAAATTTTAAAATTTCATCTTAACATTACATGTGTTTCTGCAACTTGTTTATTTCAAAATTCAGCATTGTTTTTGAGATTTAGAAGACTTATTTTTTTTACAAGGAAAAATATTTAAAGCAATTTAATGTTAAAGAATCAATTTACTCTTAAGTGTGAATTTTATCATGGTTTCTTATATTAGCATAGACAGAAATACATGGTTTTTTGGAATTTACTATGATTTAGTTCTGATCTAAAGGTTAAGTTTTTTAATCCTCAGACATATCTTTAAATTTTATTGTGGGATTCATTTTGTAGAGGCTTACTAAATTGGTTCTAAAGAGCTATATATACATATTTTTTTAAAGAATTTCCCTATGGTATATGTTTTTTAGAATGTACATACAATTGAGATTACATTGTTAATATGATGTTCCATAGCTACTCTGTTAAGAATACTCAACAAAAGCTATTGTAGAAAGACTTAATTTTTTAAAAATATGCTATTAATTGGAGAGTTTGCCTTTTATAGATTTCTTTCTGGGGCTCTTTTAAAGTTGCAGATTTTCTTTACTGTAATCATCAGTTTCTGAGAGTACCATTTATAGGTTTAATCAGATGTTCTGTGTAATTCAAGGTGGAGGTGAAGCCATAGCTTCCTCCCTCAGCAAGAGGAAAGTGACTTGATTTTGCTTGGGATGGGATGAGTTGAACCTAATTATTTATGCTGATGAATGCGCAAGTTTCATCCAGTAAAAGCAGAAGCTGTCAGATCTTTGCAGAATCTTCTGTGGCCTAAATTAAATTTGAATCAGGATTGCAGTCTTTAGAGAAGGCTATTCCCATTGTCTGCTGTATTAATTGTGCATACTAATTTATCACTGCTGATTTGATTATCATTGCTCATTTATCCTTTCACTGGTATACAGATTGAGTCCAATAGCTAAAAAGGCTC
Source organism: Cacajao melanocephalus (assembly GCA_963573385.1). NCBI lineage: Eukaryota > Metazoa > Chordata > Mammalia > Primates > Pitheciidae > Cacajao > Cacajao melanocephalus. The sequence continues at coordinate 60,265 of CAUYLG010072566.1, read as the reverse complement.
AAATTTTTGCTGCTTTACGCATTTGAAAAATAATGACCTCCTTTTACCTCAAGATAATTTACTTTAGGTTCCAGAAAGTGACATCATGGTACTTCCAATCCAGATTATCTTTTTCTGTAGCACCCCCAAATCATTGACAGATTCAGTTGTGATTTAATAAGAACAGACAGATATGCTAAGGGAATTGATATTTTTTTTAAGTCCTTGCTCTTCTTACTTAGCTCTATTGCATTAAATGCTAAAGTAGCTTTTCCTCACTCTGTCCTCCTCAAGGATGAAATGTGTTCCAGATTTTGTCTCCCCACCTCTTCTTCTAATGGCACTATGTTCATAACTGTGCTATAATAATAAAGGGTTACTGATAAATGACTTTTTCCATACAGAATTTTCTAGGGTTCATTTTTTGCATATGCCATGGTTTTAGATTTCATCTCATTCATGGGAATAAATCCATGGTAAACGTTTTGTAGCATGTCTCTGAGGTAGAAGTGAAAGTTAAAAATTGTGTTGGTGTAAACTCTCTGCCAGACTATATTTTATCTTCTGTTTGGTATTTTGTGTTCAGGATCTTTGTATGCCGGTATGATGAATTCAGATTAATCTCTGGATGATGTTATAGACCTATTATTTTCAGACAAATCATCAAATTCTTACTTTGGTAATATAGTTACTTTACATTATTAATTATAATCTTCAATAAAAATTCTTGATTTTTAAAGTAAATATTCACTGAAGATTTCTACCCTCAAATAAATGAAATACCATTCCTGGCACTTTTCAAAATGAACTATATTAATTTGTCTTGGCACGCTTAGAACGATTTTCTTTTTTTCCAGTGGAGCTTTGATGTCTGTATTATCTAGTCTCGGTTGAGTTTATTTGGACTTCTTTTACTCCTTTATATGTTCCTCAGACTTCAGGGGCACAGGTAGGATATAATCATGCTTCTTACTATTGGCATCTGGAGGGCTAGCCCCACATCTTGATTGGTTACTTTGTCTTTTTTCTCATTTCCCTGTCTTTATTCATTCTGCTTCCTCCATAAACACCTTTATAATCTAGTTAATTTATGTCTTTGGATGATTGTGTATCTTTGGAAAATATTAAATAGTGTTTCCTTCATATGTATAAGTTTGTAATTTTCACAAATGGCCTTGATCTGTACATACCATTTTATTCTTGTTTTTTTTTTTTTTTTTTCATTCAGCCCTGTATTTAAACAATCTATTTTTGTTGCTATATGCAACTCTGGTTCATTACTTCTGACTGCTGTGAAGTATTATGTCGTGTGCACACTCTTATCCATGTATACTGTGTATTTGTCTTATTTATAAACTCTCCTGATGACACATGAGTGTATTCAACTCCATGTGCCATTAATAATGTTGCAGTGATAATCTTCATTTTAATTTATAGAGATATTAATCAAGAATCTGATTGATGGGTTGTTGAGTGTCCATTATTAAGTTCACTAAGTATTGCTAGATTGCTCTGTAGAATGACTAGATAATTTATACTGCTTTGAACAGTGCATGAGGATTCACAGACTCTATTTTTCATGTGGGCAACAAGCAACCAAATTGGACTGAAGAGTTGCTTTTATAGACATGATTAGCAGACTGCCAAATTATTTATGTGTGAATAATATAAAACCAAAGTAGGTTACTATTAACCCCTCACTCAGAATGGACTCCTGAGTGGAAAAGCTGCCTTTGGTTTCTAATAAAGGTCTCTATAATGAGAGCTTTTTGGTGAGAGAATATAAGGGTGAGCCCTCATTGCAAGTAACTCTGCCTGCCAGCCATGTGGACAGTTTAGTTCTGCAAGATGTAAATGACTAGATTTTATGTCCATTGTGGTTCTTGGAATGCAACATGAATGAAGCTGATTCTCTGCCCCTGAAGCTCTATGGTTGTAGAACAAGGGGGTACAGGACTTGTGCTCATCTCCCTTTTGGAGAGACCCCTTTGCTTCATCTCAGATAAGTTGGCACTTGCTGTTTAGTCTTTCATAGCAGTCTTTCTCCTGGCACTGTTATTGTTGTTATATTACTTTCAAAAAATAAGACACAGAGATGCCTGGGCCTATTAACTCTGATCATTTGGAGTTCTATCAGTCCATCATTATACCTAACCTGATAAAAGATTTCCCAGAAAGAGATAGGTGTTCTTAGTGTGGCATTGTGTGCAATGATTGGAGTGGGAGGGATGGCATGTTGTTAAGTCCCTTTGAATTGGTAAAATGGAGATTGGAACTATTACCTAGAAGAATGGATTAATTAAAAGTAGTAAGAGGGCTGGGCATAGTGACTCACATCTGTAATCTGAGCACTTTGGGAAGCTGAAGTGGGAGGATTATTTGAGGCCAGTCATTTGAGACCAGCCTGGGCAACATAGCAAGACCCTGTCTCTACAACAGCAACAAAAAATTAGCTGCATATGGCAGTGCATGCTTGTAGTCCTAGATACTTGGGAGGCTATGGCAGGAGGTTCGCTTAAGCCCAGACTTCACAGCTGCAGTAAGCTATGATCATGCCACTATGATCCAACCTGGGCAACAGAGTAAGACCCTGCCTCTTGAAAAAAAAAAGTAGTTAAGCGTCAATGTGATGTGTAGTGACAAGAATACAGATAACAATACTGGACAAAATAGCAGACAAAACAGCTTCCTATCTTCACCCATCTAAATTTCCCATTAAAAAGACCAGTAGGTAAATAGATGAATGGGTAAAACCCTGCATGTGTATTAGAAGCTAGAGCTTAATGCCACTCATGCCAGAAAACTCAGAATAATTTTTGTTAGGCAGCACTAATGGGCCTGGAATAAAGACGTAATTGAGGGGGAACCCCTCAAGGAGAACCTTTCTGGGAGAGAACTCTTAAATTAGGAGGGACAGTAAACTTCATACACATTCCTACAAAGCACAGTGTTTAAATTTCTCTCTTGCCTCTTGGACCAGAAGCATTGGTACTTTGTGAACAGTGTTTATAGATCTAGAGTTTGCTTATAGCACCTCCCTAGAAGGAGCCTGTCCACATAGGTGGCTTAGTCACTAAGTTACCAGCTACCAACTCTCCTGCCTCAAACCTTGCTCAGATTGCTGGATAGCTCAACTAGCAGTCTATGTTGAGATTTGTGTTCTCAAAGATTTAGTTCATTAAACTGGGGAAGCTGGATATCAGTAATAAAAAGGAAGCAATCCAACAGGATTCTGAAGGCATGAAAAATACAGTTGCCAAATGAAAATCTCTGGATGCAGTGAATGGCAGATTAGACACTGCAAAAAGAAATCAAAATGACAAAATAAGACAAAAGGAACATAGGCCAGGAGATAAAATATATAATACAAATAGCACAAATATCAGAGAGAGAGAGAAAGCACATACATTGTTAAAAAAAAAAAATAGATGGAAACGATGCTGATCCAAAAGTAATACAAAGAAAAATATGAAAATATTTCCTGCTGGACTTTTCATAATTGGAGGTATTTATGCTAGAGACAGTATGAAAGGAACTGAGTTGATGGAGGTATAGAGAACCAACCCTTAAATTCTAGCATGAAAGAGTAAACTGTGCTAGGCACAGGGCTCACGCCTATAATCCCAGCACTTTGGGAGGTCAAAGCGAGCAAATCACCAGAGATCGGGGGTTTGAGACCAGCCTGCCCAACATGGAGAAACCCAGTCTCTACTAAAAATACAAAATTAGCTGGATGTGGTGGCACATGCCTGTAATCCCAGCTACTTGGGAGGCTGAGGCAGGAGAATCTGCTTGAACCCGGAGGCAGAGATTGTGATGAGCTGAGATCACGCCATTGCACTCCAGCCTGGGCAACAAATGTGAAACTCCATCTCAAAAAGCAAACAAACAAACAAAAAGAGCAAACTGCCTGGGTCGTGAGTGGAAGAGATGCTGAATAAATCTGACTAAATCTCCTGTACTACTCGGAAACAAGGATAAGCGGGTACAAGTAGAAACCTGGCAAGATAGGAGACCTTCTTCCTGGAATAATAAAAGGCCTTCTTTCTGGTGTCAGGACCAGAAAGACTACGTGGTTGGGCAGTCATTTGAAAAGAGAAGACAGCGTTACTGTTATTCACAAGTGATGATTATCTACCAGAAAATCTAGGAAGATTACCTGAAAGCCTATTTGAACTAAAATTGTGCGGTTGGTTACAGACTAAATATATTGCAGTCAGTACTTTTTCAATATTCAAGGAGTACCTAGTTGGAAACTATAATAGAGAAAAAAATCTCAAGTATTTAGAAACAACAAAAAAAAGTACAGAAATTATTTTTTAAAAACTTAACTGTCCAGGATAACATAAAGTTGAATAAGTAGAGAGATTAAATATGTTTCTAAAAAGCAAGACTCAGTCTTATATTAATTCTTCCCAAATCTATGAATTTGATGCAATTCTAATCAAAATCTAATTAACATTTTTGATTCAGAAGTGGGGTAAAATAGGGAAATTTTACAAAATTTGTCTGAAATTGTTTTATAATAAATTTAAAGGAAAATTTTTGAAGGAGTAGCATTATGAAGTTGGAATTGCACCATGATATATTAGAAAATTTTTATAAATCTGCAGTAATTAAGACCATATGATATTGACTAAGAATGGAATTAGCTAGATTCCTAAAAAAAGACAGATTAATGTTTGATAGTGAAGTCATTCCAATTCATTAGGAGAATGAATTAGTAAACAAAAGTGGTAAGAATATTGACTTAAAAATCACAAGAATATGAAACTAGAGTTGTACTTCACACCATGAGCTAAGATTTTAGATGGTTAAAACAATGAAAACATTTTAAAATAAAATTTAAAAATAAGGAAATGTGTGTGTGTAAATATATAATCAAGTAGTAGAGAAATTCTTTTCTATTTTTAATGTTTAAGAAAATATTTCTTCTTAGATAAGCCTATATGGTTGTTAGAGAAAAGAAATATACAAGCAAAAAGAAGAAAAAATAGCCAGATTTCTACCCAGTTAGAAACCACCATTGGTTTCTAGCTTGATAGCATGTTGGTTGTATATAGAAGAGCTCTTTTAAATGCAAAATTAAATGAAGAATCACACATAAAAAGTGATTGAATCCAGGCACAGTGGCTCATGCCTGTAATCCCAGCACTTTGGGTGACTGAGACAGGAGGATGGCTTGAGCCCAGGAGTTCAAGACCACCCTCAGCAATAAAGTGAGACCTCTTCTATTAAAAAAATAAATAAATAAAGTAATTGATTTAGTTGCACAAAAAATTATATATCAAATACCATCAACAAAATTGAAAGGCAAGTGTCAAATATGAAGGAATATTTATGCTACGTGATAAAAATTTAACACCTCTAATGTATGAGTAGCACTTATAAGTCAATAAGAAATGAATGCCTGAATAGGAAAAGAAGCAGGCATGAATGGGGCAGTTTGTCATGGAAAAAAGAATCAACCAATAAATGTGGGAAAGCATCGCCAATCTCATTAGTAAAACAAGAAAATGGAAAATAAAACAATAAGGTATCATTTAAAAAAAAATGAAGTACCTTTTAAAATCTACCAGATTGGTAAAGCATTTACAAAGGATAATGCCACTGTGGGACAGGGTGCTTGGAAACAACCACTGTCATTAACTGATAAAATTTATATTTTCCTCTGACTTTTCTATTAAAAAAATTTTTTGAACAAAAAAATATTTGGTGACCATGTATTTCTTTTTAGGTTTGGGGGAAACATCAGCTCTTTTGTGTTTTGTCGAAAAAGGACTCGCATATGCATTGTTAGTGAGGAGAAATGTAAGCTTATATTACTAGCCATTCTCTAGAGCAGTTTTAAAAAATTATATATATATATATATATAATTATTTATTTATTTATTTATTTTGAGACAGAGTCTTGCTCTGTAGCCGAGGCTGGAAGGCAGTGGCATATTTTTAGTAGAGACAGAGTTTCACCATTTTGGCCAGGCTGGTTTTGCATCTCTGACCTCAAGTGATCTGCCCGCCTCAGTGTCCCAAAGTGCTGGGATTATAGGTGCAAGCCACCTCACCCAGCCTCTAGAGCAGTTTAGAAAATGTATTAAAAGCATTCATGATCTAAATACCCTTTGGTCCAACAATTTTACTTAAAATAATTTATCATAGAAAAATCAGAGCTATTCAAGAACACATGTATTTCAAAGATATTCTGTATATACAAGGAAATTTATGATACAGTAAATTTAGAAACAACCTAACTATTTAAAATAGAAAATTGGCCAGGCATGGTGGCTCAAGCCTCTAATCCCAGCACTTTGGGAGGCCAAGGCCAGTGGATCACCTGAGGTCAGGAGTTCTAGACAAGCCTGGCCAACATGGCAAAACCCTGTCTCTACTAAAAATACAAAATTTAGCTGGGCGTGGTGGCACACGTCTGTAGTCCCAGCTACTGGGGAGGCTGAGGCACAAGAATCACTTGAGGCCAGGAAGCGGAGGTTGCAGTGAGTCGAGATTGTGCCACTACACTCCAGCCTGGGCAGCAAAGCAAGACTTCCTCTCCAAATAAATAAGTAAGTAAAAAAAATTTTTTACAAAAATAGAAAATTGATTCACTGTACTATATAGCATATATCTGTAATGGAATGCTATGTAATAATTAAGAATGCTAATAGTAAATGACAAAGTCGAGTATAAATTTTAGATACACTCTGATCCTAATTACTCATGCAATTATTCAGCCATTCACTCACAAATACTTAGTACCTACTGTATCCCAGGAATTGTTCTAGAATCAAGAGATAGAGCATTGAGTGAGGAGAAAAATAAAACAGGCTATTTCTTTGCCTTCTTAGAACTTACATTCTAGTTAGTAGAGAGAGAATAATGAACAAATAATTTGTCAGTTTTTTGGTGGTAACTGGAGAAAAATATAACAGAGTAGGGTGATAAGGTATACCAAGGGAGGGAAAGGGAAAGAATGCTGTTTTATCTATGATAGGTCAGGGAAGTCTCTGAAAAATGATATTTGAATAAAGACCTGAAGAAAGTTAGGGAGGAAGAGGGCAATGTTTACATCTGGGGTAAGAGTATTCCTTATGGAGAGAACTGTGTATATTCCAGCAAGAACATGGAGGTCACCTTAACCAGCATAGTTAAACCAGGGAGGAAAGTGTATGGGAACAAGGTGAGAGAAATGGAGGCTAAGGGTGAAAATGGAGGACCTTGTAGGACTTTGGACTTATACAGTGATAAGATGAGAAGCCATTGTAGGGTTCTGAGCAGAGGGATGAAATATGACTGATTTTTTAAAGATCTTTTTGGCTGTTTGGTGTGAAATAGACTAGAGAGGAGCTGTTATGGAAGCATGGAGATAAGAGGTGATTGTAATAACCCTGTCAAGAGATGATGGTAACTTAGACCAATGATGAGAAGTAGTTTGATTCTGGATTTACAACTCATGCTGAAGCCTTGTTTAAGGAAATAATGAAATACATAAATAAACATGTCAATAGCTATCTCAATTTGGTAGGATTGCTAGTGATTTGTGTTTTCTTTATACAGACCAATGTTTTTCACATTTTCTATATTATTACTTTTAAAAGTAGTAAAATCAACTAAAAGTGACTTCTACTTTTATTGTATTTTTTTGTGATTTCAAAGTATTATGTGCATTTAAAATTTTAAGAATTTTTTTTCTTTTTAATGTTAGGCATTCCATTCTGTCTTGTAATTCAGTGGGTGAACAGGTCCAGCTCTTAAATTAGAACCAAGATGTTAGTTGACTGACTAAAAAAATTGATCAAGGAAGGAGATTACACTTTTTTCCTCAAGCTACAGAGGACTGTATTCAGCATTTCCCCTATCATTCTTGTTTTTCTCTGTAAACTGTAGAAACGCACTTTCATATATTATTATTGATAAATTCAATGCTGTAAGGAAACAATTTTTTCTTATGTGTTCTGCTGTTTTTACCTTATCATTAATGCAGAATAACTCAGTGATGAAAAACTGTGCAATATAGTTCAACAGAATGGTCATGTCCAGGTCATCCTTGCTGATGAATGAGAGGTGTATCATTGATTTCTATGTACCATTAGAAAACATTATGATTTTTTTTCTTCTGACTTTCTGATTTGCTTAATTATAGCAAATATTAAGACACTTATAAACCTACTTACTGTAACTTAGGTGTGAGGTCTAAGTGGTCCAGAGCATACTGGTTGGCAGAGAGGGGATTAAAAGTCAGGGTGGAATTCAGACATGGCTATAGACAATCTGGAATTGATTGCATTCCTAAACAATAAATAAACAAAACAAAACTTCATTATCTGGAAGCCTAACTTGAGTGTTCTGTTAGTCAATAATAGTAATCCTTGCTTTCATTGGCAGGGTTGAGTCCTGTAATATTAGTTAGAAGATAAAGATTCTAGGTTTTTACTCTCAGAAGAACCTCTCCAGGAGATATGAAGAGAAGACAAGATAAAATTTTGTTTTGCTCTGCATTTTGTTTCCAAATCATGCTTTGAAAGTAAATTGCAAGTTTTTAGTGGGGCTTGTTCTATAAACAACAAAATTACTTCACGACCTGTTGGTTGTATTTTAGCCCATTAATTAAAAATAAATATGCTTTGTTTAATTTTCATGAAAATAGACAAATATATCATCTTAGACTATAGATTCTAAATAAATGTAATATGTGAACTAAATCTAAAGCTTTCTATACCTTCTGTATCTTTCTGTACCTACTAAGCAATTTATATGGTAGATAAATGTTTTACCATGTTTGTTTGTTTTTCTCAGCAAGGCAGTTTACTTCTATAGAAGAGTGTGGCATACAGATGGAACAATGGCGGCCGCATGCTTGGACAAAGGGTGAAGGGGTACTGATGCCTGACAGGTGTGGTCCCTAGTCCCTATGGCTAAGGTTAGACCACACAAGCTAGACTAATCCTGATTGGCTATTCTAAAAAGAGCAGAGTCTAGTATGAAACCGGAGGTGAAAAAAAAAAAAAAGCAGGGGTCCCAGCTGGAGTGGCAGGGTGAGTGTTTTGGCGGGTAGGACAGTTACAGGCGGGTCAGAGCAGATAGCCAGAGGTGATCAGGTGACTGGGATGAGTCAGGATGGGGGGTAGGGGGAGCAGATATGAACTACTGATTAGAACAAGTGGAGAAGGTTGTTTACTGGAATTACAAGGAAGTTAAACTTTAAATTAGAGATTTAAAGAAAAACAGCTGAACATACTGACATGCAGATTCTTTGAAAAGAAACTTAGGGTTCACTATAACAATCCCCCATTTTGAATCTTTACAGATTTATTTTCTCTTCAAACTTCCTTAACATGTCTTGGCTTAGTTGTTCTGTTTGTTCTCTTAAAAGAAGTAATCTATCTGAATAGGATGGAGGAAGGGTTGAGGATATTTTAGTAAAAGTTGTGTCTGCTAGCCTCTGCATGAGTCCTCAGATGCATGGTATGACACAACATCTAACAAGAAGTATATTTATCACAGTTGCTAGAGAGGTAAGAATTGAGGTTATGGTTTCTTTCCATTGACTGAACCACCTTTTGAGCCAATTTGAAATAGGGTTATTGATGCCAGAATTTTTAGCTATCTGAATTGATAAAGCAGTGGGTCCTTGGAGGGCTTTTGTTCTGCTCCCATTGGGAGCAGTGTTGTTTAGAATAAAGGTACAACAATGGGTTTTAATTATAACACAAAAACCACCTTTCTCCGCTAAAATATTTAGGTCTATTCTATTTTCTTAGGCCATTTGGCTAGTGGATCCTAATTGTTCAGCTCTTCCTTTGACAGCATCTGTAGTATAGTTAACAAACCGCTGTTGGTTGTAATAAATGTAGTTTATCTAATCTATAATTTTTTTATTATTAATGGTTACCTACCAGAGCAACATTGATTTAAATCGTGCAGCTCTCTGATCTCGGGCTTTAAGTTTATTTGGCACTCCTCAAGGAACTCCAATTGCATCTAAATAGACATGAGAATCAAAAGACCTATAAGGAGCTTCTCTTATTTGCCGTTGTAATTTCTCTTTCTCTGGGTGATGAAATGCCAGGGTAGAAGGGATAGCCAGTTGGACTAGAGGGCAAGTGCTGCTCCAATTATTTGGCTGAGTGTCCAGTAACGGTTCTCCACAATAACACCATGCATCTGCTTGGGGATGAGTAAGGGCGGACTGATGAGCCAGATCTTGGAAGTACTTGACTTCCCTGCATCCTGTTAAGTTTGCAAGGAACAGTAAGTTGGCCCCCTGTCACGAGAGACATGTGGCGAACTTTGCCTTGGGAGATAGAGGCTGTATGGCCCTTGGGGGCTGACCCACAGAGTGCTGAACCTCAGGGAATAGCAGGAAAAGAACTTGGCACAATTCGTTATTCCAGGTGTTGGAATCCTGAGAAAGAGCTACTATGCACTCCATGTCCACTTGATTTGGGGACCATCCAAGTGGAAAGGTGACAACCTGGGCCTCTGGCCTACTCTGCGCCCAAGCGTAACAGTTGCATTTATTTAAGGTGCAAACGGAATATTTAATCCATTCTACTCAGGCATTTGCATCCTTATATCCTGTTTTAATGGCCATGGTTTGCCTTAGGTCCTTTACTTCTACCATTGAGACTTTGGTTTTGTCATTGTGTCTAGGAGGAGTGATTGATAAAGAGGTTAAAGGAGCAATAAAGTGCATTTCAAAAATTTCTTTAGGATCCTTTTCTGAAATGTCGGCTCCTATACCATAAATACAACTTAATAAAGGGAAAGAGTTTTCAAATGTTGCAATAACAGTAGTAAACTGTATAGGATTACATTGGTTATATTGACAGCTAGCAGGAGTAATTCCTTTGGTGAAGTGGATATATAGTTTTAAGGAGTGACAAAGACCTGTGGAAGCAGTCTGTCTTAAACCTTTAGTGTTCCATGTGACATTAGAGTAAGCAGAATATAGAGATTCTGTTTTAGAGGGACAAGAGTCTGATTCCTACCAATTACAAATGCAGCTACTATTATTCCTTGGATTACCAGTATCCTTAAAGGAACTAACGTCTTCCTAATCTGAGGAAGTCTAAGAGGGACAGAGACATTCTTCCAGAAGCAGCAAGCTGTGCTTGGTTATGCAAATCTCCACAAGGCATAATTAAACACACATTAAAGCAACAACTTGAGGTGAGCCAGATCTAATCACATTAATAAGATGGGGAGTAGTTAAAGGGAAGAAAAGGGAAAAAAAAGGACAGATAGGCTAAGCTTTTCTTAGCTTTAACTTGGTAGAGTCTGATCCTGGAGCAATAGCCCATGATTCTAACGGTAATGGCGCTTTCTTGACTCAGGTGTGATGTGTTCCTCATTTTTCTGCTGTACAAAGGACAGTCTTGGTTGCTAAATGTTTTACCATGTTTGACTTGTTTTTCTTTGTTTACCTAATTGGCATATAGATTTTCAGTATAGTTTTTTTTTTTTCTCCTCAAGAGGGAATCTTGCTCTGTCGCCCAGCTGGAGTGCAATGGTGCAATCTCGGCTCACTGCAACCTCTGCCTCCTGGGTTTCAGTGATTCTCCTGCCTCAGCCTCCTAACTAGCAGGGATTACAGGCATGCACCACCACTCCCGGCTAATTTTTTGTATTTTTAGTAGAGATGGGGTTTCACTATGTTGGCCAGGCTGGTCTTGAACTCCTAGCCTCGTGATCCACCCGCCTCAGCCTCCCAGAGTGCTGGGATTATATAGGCAGGAGCCACCTTACCCAGCCTTCAGTTTTTTAATGATCCAGGATGGATGTATTGCTGCTTCCTGAATGTGTCAGTGAAAATAACTCCTTTGCTTCAGAGTAACTATCTGGTTTATAATGTTTATGTTTTTTTAATTTTTCCATTACTTTTCTGTGAATTATGTGTGGTACTGTGGAAAGAAAATTGACTTTGCCTTCACCCAGATCAGGTTGAATCCCAACATTGTCATGGAATAGCTGCATGAATAGCTGTCAGGGCCTCAGTTTCCACATCAATAAAACTACCTTATGGATTTCTTACAATATTCCTCTAGCATTATGCCTAGTATAGTAGGCAGCCAATAAGTATTACTTCTTTCTGTTTTCCTTACTTTATATTTTGTTTGTCTTCTTTATCGAATAGAACCTTTGGTAATTTTGTTAAGGTAAGTTTTTATTTTCTTTTTGAGACGGAGTCTCGCTCTGTCGCCCAGGCTGGAGTACAGTGGCGCGATCTGAGCTCACTACAACCTCTGCCTCCTGGGTTCAAGCAATTCTCCTGCCTCCCTCCTGAATAGCTGGGACTATAGGCGTGTGCCACCATGCCCAACTAATTTTTTTTTTTTGTATTTTAGCAGACACGGGGTTTCATTTTATTAGCCAGGATGGTGGCAATCTCCTGACCTTGTGATCCTCCTGCCTCAGCCTCCCAAAGTGCTGGGTTTACAGATGTGAGCCACCGTGCGTGGCCTAAGATAATTTTTATAAAGAGCACTTTTAATGGTAAATGAAAAGAAAGTCAGTTACTAAATTTGGTCTGCATGATGTCAGATCTTCAATCAAGGCCTTGCTTTTTTCCGTTATTTAAAAAAATATTTTTTTATACTGTTTTGTGGTAATTCAAAATAAGTACTTGTGGCAGATATCCTGCAAGATCCTTCTGCTAGAACCTTTATATACATTTTCTAATTCTGGCAACTACATACGGTAGATGTACTTTCTTTTTCATTGAAGAGGAAATTGAGGATTATATCAGGAAAGCTTTTACAAATGTTTATGTACTAATGGGCCAATCAATGGATTAAAATACATGTGGTATACTGTAAAGTGATCTTTTGCCATTGGAGAGTGAAAGTTCCATTATCAGATCAGAGTAGGTTCCATTGGGACTTGAGAGTAGTGGTTGTCAAGAAGCTGTGAGGGAGTTGAGCTGTTGCTCTTATTTGTGATATTGAGGCATCCTTGAAGTCAGTACGCACTGTTGCTGTTTCAGGGTGCTTTGACCAAGGTGTTTTTCTTTTCTTTCTTCTTCCATAATGTGGCTTATCAATTAATTCTTAAGTCTTCAAAATGTGAGTATCTTCCTTAATTTTCATCGTTTTATCTTTGGCTATTGCAATAACATTGCATTTTTTCCCCTTACACAGTCTTTATAATGATTCTAATTATATCAAAAGGAAAATCTATCATAGGTATGGATTTTTTTTTTTTACATTTGGTTTAGTGTTTTAGTTTTTCAGGGTTCACATAAAAATGAAGCCAACAAAGATCTATGCCTAGTTTTTCTTTTCTGTTAAAAAGGAGGATTAGGTCTTAATGTATTTTATTATTGCTAATATAATGTTCCACTAATGCTTAATACTGATCTTTCGTCATATATATTTATATATAAGTTACAAAAAGGAACTTGTTTCATAATTATCTGCTTTTTATTTAGATGCAATATGAGTGTTAAAGAAATACAGACAGGTGTTTAGAATACATTAGTGCCAAGTTTGAGTTTTTATCTTATTGACATTGGAATTTACAGTGATTCATTGGGTTATTTCTTCATTGAACTGCTGATTCCAGTTTAAACATACCCTTGCCCCAACAATGATTTGCTTTATTTAGAACCATAATCTGATGAGTGCAGAGAGAAGCTTAACCTAACATCCAAATATTTGATTTTGTAGTTATTAAAACATTAATGTACTATTTACCATCATGTTGGCAATCATCTGGGAATACTTTTTAGTATGAAACTTCGAATACTTTCTTATTTTTAAAATCCAGGTCACTCATTTATGGTCTTTTCAAAGTATAGTTTGTCCAGTGGTATTATTAATTACTGTGGAAAGCAGAAATGTATCAGAAATGTTTGGATTTTCTTTACATATTCTAAAGGCTTGCTTTAAATGATAGTCAGATATCATAGGCTGCTCAGTATTTTTGGATGTGGTTTGTTGTTGAATATGTTTACTTGAGCAAATAATAGTGGGCCCTTTTGGGATTATTTTGCCTTGCTAAACTTAATTTCTGAAGATTTAAAAAATATGGTACATGAGGTAGCTTTTCTTCTGTCTGCCTGCCTATAGCACGAGCTCTTTGTCACCAGTAATTTTTTTTTATACATCCCACGTGTCAAGCTGTTTCCTAAATAGAATAGTATCAAGAATATAGACCCTGATTAATTCTGTGTCGGGTAGAAAATGAGAGACTATCAGTTTCAGAACCATCTTAACATTTTAGGGAGTTGTTTTTCCAACATTGCTAGGCTATTGGATCCAGGAGCCAAGAATGATTTTTGTTTCTCTTAGGTAAGTGAGACAGTTTCTGTGATGAGGGAAATATTTCTTGTATCCAGAAAATGCTGTCATCAGATAGAAAGTGCAGATTGAAATAAATAGAGGGAGTCTCAGAAGAGCGCTTTTTAGCTTTGTTTCATTTATGACAGTAGAAAATGTGTATTCTTATTCTTATGAATGTATTTAAATGATTCTGGCATTTCTGTTTCTATTGGAGATATGTTATGTCCTTTCTTTTATTTCTCCTAATTTAAAATTTTTGGCTTTATTTATCTATTTGAAAGATTACCAAGACCCAGAGCAGTATGGTTTGTCATCACAAGATAGTAGCTGAAAGTGTTTGTTATTGATATTTTTGAGCGCCTCCTTTATCAAAGTTAATAGACCACTAATGTGAAAGTTCATTACGTCATTCTTTAAAATCCAAAGATGAATCTGTGTGTTGAGGAAAGGGAGTAGCAGGAGGGGGAAGTTAAGTGTTCAAGATAGATGGCTAAAATGGCTTAGCAAATGGGGATACTTAACTGCTTATAGTCTATGGAGATTATTTGAGATCAGATTTCTCTTACAATTTAGAACATTTAGTAAACAAATTCAAACTATATGGTGCTAGATTTCTAAACTGTAGAAGTTAGATTAGTCTATGGTTATTTTTTTAAAAATTTATACCAGTTTTCTGTTATATTCATATGGTCACCTTGTATATGTAGCTATTTTAAGATCTTAATCCATTCTTCAACTTAACTTTATATAAGGTAACCAAAATATATTATATTTCAGGATGACCTAAATTCATATAAAAGAACCTTAGTCACTAAGACGGAGAGGCATAAGAAAGCAGTGGGTTTGGCACAGCTGGATTTTCAGATCCCAGTTAGAAAATCATCATTTAATATATCAGCTGAGAAATTTGGTTTGTATATTACTGAGAGAAACTAAATCCAAAGACCTCACAAACATCATTTTATAATCAGTTCCAAAATAGAAAGGTAGCACTTCCTCTTGGGAACTTGAATTTGCCAAGAAAATTGAAACTTTACAAGGAGATGAACTGCTTCTGACTTTTCAGTGGCCCCATCACTGCTCATTTACCCTCTCTATATAAAAGCACTTGACAGCTCAGCTCCACCTATTTGCCATGATCACACTAAGGAAAATGTGTATGTATGTATGTGTTGAGATGGGATCTCGCTCTGTCACCCAGGCTGGAGTGCAATGGCATAATCAAAGCTCACTGCATCCTACCACTCAGACTCAAGCTATCCTCCTGCCTCAGCCTCCTGAATAGCTGGGATTACAGGTGTGAACCATCACACCCAGCAATGTGGATCAATTTAATAATGCATTTACTCAGCAAATATTTATTGAACCCATATTTTATAACCATGTAGTAGGAGTACAGAGGTAAATAAGACATGATTCCTGCCCTGAAGATCTTAAACTTTGGCACAGAGAAATGCGAGGCTCAACTAGCTGGTCTAGATAAGGTCATTTAACTCCCAGGGATGAAAAACAGTGAAGTACCAAGGCAAAGCACAAATTGTTGGTGTTTATATTCTATTTTATTTCATCTAGAAAACCTTGGAAATAAGATTCTAGTAAACAGTGGAATTGAACAGTGGAATTGTTTCTCCCTAGAGAGTTTTGTAGTCATTACTCAATGTCTTTTTTTTTTTTTTTTAAGAGATAGGGTTTCGCTATATTGGTCAGGCTGGTCTCGAACTCCGAACCTTAGGTGATCCGTCCACCTCGGCCTCCCAAAGTGCTGGGATTACAGGTGTGAGCCCAGCCCTACTCAGTGTCTTAATAAACATTTCCCCAGTGTCTACTATGTGTAAGCATCATGATCAGCACTAGGGATATAAAATATATGAGATAGAGTGTTTTATTCTTGAGGAGGGTAGTGGGGGAGACAGCATGCAAATAATTACATGCAATAATTATTGTAATGCAAATAATTACAGTATGGTGGGGGTAGACATTTTATCACTGAATTCTGTATCAAGTGATTTCTGTTGGTAGGAGTGACACTAGGTAGTAAAGAGAGACTAAGGAGGTCAGGTAACAGTGACACTGGGCAATAAAGAGAAACTAAGGTCACAAGGCCAAAAGTAATGGGTGACTGAAGGAGGCAGCCAATTCTGCCTAGGTGAGTCTTTCAAAATCTCTTTACTTTACATCATATATTAGCAATTTCAATGGTGATTACCAAGAGAAAAACAAAAGTAAATTTTAAAGCACAAGAATATCTTTGTTACAAAAAAGGTATTCTGTTATTTGTAATAAAATCTCATGTTGGTTCTGCTTTGTAGTTTACCTTTTAATGATATTTTTCATTGGGAGAAGCTTCCTATTTTGCAAATGAAGAAAGTAAGCAAAGAGTAAAAGATCATCCACAGTGACACTGCCAGAAATGGCAATCAGTTTGCTCTGCTCTAAATGGGTGCATTTAAAAACTTGGTATTAGAAGGCCCATAACATTAGAACAGATAGCCTTATAGGGGAGAACTATTTAAGAGGGATTGATGGTGCATAAAATTAGAAAACAGTGGTCCACATCTAATATTTTTATTTTATAAAGTGGCTGGTTGAAGTAGTTGGTGTTATCCTTTCTTATTCCTTAAAACCTATTAAAAAGTAAAACACTTCAAAGAACCTTTTATCTCAGTGTTCTAGGTCCGTCTATTAGCCAAAGTGCCCTTTTCCATTATTATCACAAGTTTCTCCTAGAATCCTCTCTGTATCCAGCAAAAAATTTCCTGTCTGGCAGTTACAACCAGTTTTGATTTACTTTACTTTCTTTTATTTAAGAACTTTCAAAAATCAGTGATTAACTCTTTGGTTACTTCATAGATAATGAGTATAGTTAATCAGTATACACTTATTTTTCCTTGTATTTGAGATTTTCTTCAAGAATTTTGCTCCTTTTTAAAGAAAGGTGGTTTATAGATCACTCAAAAGATTCAAAGCCTTGAGTGTTGTAAGTGGTGATTGGGCATGCTTTTTTTAAACTACATTTGGGACAAATTACTGCTTATCATCCATTTGCCAGAATTTCACCTGTTATAGACCAGGAATAATTTCTCCACCTTTTCTGTAAGAATAGTTTAAAAGGTAAGTGCTAGTAGGACATTAGATAAGAGTAGTTACTAAATTTCAAAGTATTATACTGATGATGAAAATTGTTATAGCTGGAGCCAGTCTTCTTTGGATACTACTAGGTTGTCTTCTTGGTTCTAGTGCAAGGTGTGGCAAAGCTTTACTTTTGAATTAACATGTTCTACTTCTGCTATTTTCAGACAGTTTGTAGAACATTGACTCCATTGTAGGTAGTTCGTGGTTTAGGAAAGCAAATACTAACTGACTGATGGGTAGTAGCTACTTAAAGCACCTGTTGAGAATTAGGAGGCTTGTAGGGGACATTTGATAAGGAGAGGTGTCATCTATTAGCATCTGACATGATTGCAAGCTGGAAAGGGAGGGAGTTTTGTCTCACTTATACCATGTTTGCTAAATTCATAAAGGATAATTATAATAGATGTTTAGTCCTACTTATAAATTAATGAGTCATTCTTATCATATCCCTCTTCAGAAAATCATTCTCTCTGTTCACATACCTCCAGTGAGGAGCTTACTGCCTGCCTGAGATTCCACTCTGTTGTTGGACAGCTGTTAGAAATTCTCCCGTTATTATTTTTCTTCCCATACATTTATTACTCTGTATATTGAACATTTATGAAACCCTAATAAAAGAGGTTTCTAGCAAGGGTAAATTATGAGATTTTGTGTCATTTATCCTATCTTTTTTGCCCATTTGAAAACTTTTTTTTTTAGTTAAATATTCACAGGAAATTGCCAGTATAATACAGAGCTCTCCTGTCTACTCCTCATCAATTACCCCCAATCATAACATCTTACAAAACTATATTATAATAGCAAAATCATAAAATTGACAATGATATAATCCATAAGCCTTATTCAGATTTCACTGGTTTAATATACATTTGTGTGTGTGTATGCATGCATGCAATTTTGTTACCTATGTAGATTTGTCTAACTATCAAAATAGGATACAGAACTGTTTCATACCTACGAAGATCTCCCTTATGCTGTACCTTTATAATTATCCTCAGTCTTCCCCCTGCCAATTCCCTGGTAACCATCAATCTGCTCTCCGTTTCTGAAATGTCATCATTTTGAGAATGCTATATAAATGAAATCATACAGTGTTTGTGTGTAGCCTTTGAGATTGGCTTTTTACAACCAGCCTAATTCCCTTGAGATCTATCCAAACTGTTCATATATCAGTAGTTATGCTGGTTGGTGTTCTTCTTTTTAATGAATACAGATATGTTTCCATCTAAGGCTACAATAAACATTTGCCTAATTGTATCAACATTTGAAATATTATGAAAGTGATTAAACTTGTAGAGCTGTTCAATTTGAATTTACTCATTTTACAGCACATATGATATCTCAACTTTGATAATTTGTTACTGAACTGTGAAGGCTAAAGAAGAGTGGAAGACTGAGAGTCAAGAGACCCCATTCTTCTGTCTGTTTTTAACCAGCTCTGGGACCACATGCTTATGATTCAGTTCATTTGTGCTGCTGCTAATGTGGCCAAGGGTTGTCTGATAAGGTGATTGTCAGGATGAAATGAGACATAAAAGTCAAAATATAAATTTTACCTGTAGCATGTCAAATAAAAATAAATGTTCAAGGTACAAATTAAAAGCAAATATACTGTAGTGTTAATTGTGATTGTGTCTGGTAATATGAGATTGATAATAACAGGTTGTTTAGTTTTTTAAAAAAGAATTTACCTTTATTTTCTACTTTTTCCATATTGAAGGCATATTTTATCTTTTTTTCTGTTCATAAAAATAATGCATACTTAATAAAAATTGAAACATGACAGATATGTACACTAGGAAATAAAAACTTACTGAAATTCTCCACTCAGACTTAACAATTTTGAACTTTTTGTTGTATTTTTTTCTATGCACATAGTAAGGTTTTGTTATTATTGAAACAGAGAATGAGAATTTGCTGTGCACATTGTTTTGCATCTTATTGATTGATTGATTGATTGAGATAGAGTCTTGCTGTGTCACCCAGGCTGAAGTGCAGTGGTGCCATCTCAGCGCCTTGCAGCCTCTGCCTCCTGAGTTCAAGCAATTCTCCCACCTTAGCCTCTTGAGTAGCTGGGACTGTAGGCACAGTTCTCCACACCCAGCTAATTTTAATTTTTGTATTTTTTAGTAGAGACAGGGTTTCACCATGTTGGCCAGGCTGATCTCAAACTCCTGGCCTCAGGTTGTCTGCCCGCCAGGCCACATCTTACTTTTCACTAAGCTATCTTGAACATTTTCCATAGATACACATATGGTTTTAATAGCTATATAGTTACTTCACTGTGTACATGTAGTATTCATTCATTTAGTCAGCTATTATTCATTTTATACTTGCTGTGTTTAAGGTACCATGGTGGGGAAACTATGATGAATAATATATGAAGCTTACATTTTCATGGAAAGACCTTAATAATGATTAATTTCTCAACTGATCATTTAATTACAAATAAGCACTAGGAAAGAGCAGTACAGGGAGCTATGTAAGTGCCTATTAGAGAGATTAAACCTGCTTTAAGAACCAGGGAGGATTTCCCAGAGAAAATAACTTTGTGACAAAATCTAAGTATGTTTATGTATGAATTAGGAAATGGGTGATAGAGTAGTACATAGATAAATATATATATATATATATATACATATATATATATATACACACAGCTAGAAGACTGTATGTCAAAATGGCAATCATTTATTTGTGAGTGGTGACATTACAGAAGTTTTTAAAAGTCTTTATTTTCTAAGTTTTCTATGGTGAACATGTATTTATCATTTGACTAAAATAGAAAAACTAAACCTGTTGGGTATGTGAATACACATGCACGTAAAGGAAAACAAAACTGATAAAAATATGTCTCACAGTGTTAATACTGTGGTGGCATTACAGTTAGCTGTTGAATATTTTTAAACAGACTTTTTAAGAGCATTTTTAGATTTACAGAAAAATTGAGAGGATGGTACAAGAGTTTCCATATGCCCTCCCCCAATACATACATACCCTATCATATAGTTTCTCCTTTTATTAACATCTTATAATAGTATGGTGGATTTGTTACAATGAATAAACCAATATTGATACATTAGTATTAGCTAAAGTTCATAGTTTATTCAAATTTTCTTAGTTTTTACCTTTATTATTTTTCTGTTTGAGGATCCCATCCAGGATACCACAATTACATTTAGTTTTCAGATCTTATTCTGCTCTTGGCTGTCATGATTTCTCTGATGTTTTTTATTTTTGATGTTCTTGACAATTTGGAGGAGTACTAGTGAGGGATATTGTAGAATGTCTCTTTATTGGGATTTGTCTAATGTTTTTCTCATGATTAGACTCATGGGGTTTTTTTCCCTGTATGTATATATATTGTTGTCATTGATTTTTATTTTTTATTTTTTCTCATGTATTCTTGAAAGGAAGCCCACAGAAATAAAATACCATTCTCATTACATCATATCAAGGGTATATACTGTCAGCATGACTTATCACTGTTGATGTTAACCTTGATCACTGGCTTAGGTAGTGTTTGTGTTGTTTATCCGTTGTAAAGTTATTCTTTTCCCTTGTTTAAATATACTATTCTTTAAAAGGAAGTCTTTATGCACAGCCTATGTTAGGCTGCACCTCCTTGAGGAAGTGAATAAAGTATTTAATTATTCTGCCTAGAAGATTTGCTAATTCTCCCACATTTATTTACTTATTCAATTATTTATATTGGTATGAACTTGAAGACTTGTTTTATACTTTGGATTTTAATCCAATGGTACTTCATTTTATTGCTCATATTATTTCAGCTTTAACCATTGGAAGTTCTTCAGTTGCCTCCTGCACCTCTTTGACATACCTATATCAACAAAATTTTGTGTATGTATTTAAGCATTTAAAACCATTTCTGACACTACCAAATGCTCCAGGTTTATCTTGTGTATTTTCTGCTATAACCCTATAAACTGCCATTTTGCCAAAGAGTTCCTCCTTTTATTAGAGAATAGTGTTAGAAACCAAAATCTAGATATTATTTTTTTTTCTTAATATTCTTTTCCTAGTCTGGTTTTTCCTTTTATTTTAAAAGACTTCTGATAAGCCAAATATAAATTCTGCCATGTTAAATGTATTTTTGGCTCATTCTAATTACCTTGTCCTTCCCTTCCTTCTCCTGTAAGAGATTTTTCAGCTAGGATTGGCCCTGTGACACAGTGCTGGCCAGGGACATGTAAGTAGAAGTTCTCTGGGAAGAACTTTCTTTCCATAATCAAAAATCAAAACCTTGTGGGAGATATCTTTGGGCTTTCAGCCTTCTTCCTGCCAGGAATATGGAACTGATGCCTGGCGGTTGAGCATGAGTCTGAAAACAAATTCGAGGGAATGCGCAGCAGGTGGATAGAAGGACCAGGACCCTTGTTTTGTAATCTCATTGCTGACCTGCGGTCGAACCATTCCTGGTCTACCCAACTGCAGACTGCTGATTGCCTGAAATAAAATCCTGTATGTTTAAATTGTTGTTAGCTGGTTTTTCTGTAATTGTAGCCCAACACATAGTCTTAGCCAATTCAGTTATTTATTTGGTTGGCAGAATTATTATTCATTTATTTATAAAATAGTCGTTGAAGACCTACCATGTGTAAGCCTCCATAAAATGGAGCACAAAGAAAGGAACTCTATCAGTATTGCCTCCATACTTTCTGATCCCAGGTTTAATAATGATGTACAGAATAGGATAATTACATGAGTAACTATAATTAAAAATGTAATATGTGTCACTTGGTCGTAGTTACCTGTCATCTGTTACTGTAATCTGTTTCTCTTATTGTATTCTCTGTATCAGCAAAAGGTTTCAGAAATATATTTACCTAGTTCCAGAACAGAAACCCAGGAGTAGTACTAGTCCCTTTCTTTTCTCTAACTCCCCACATCCTGTTTTTCCTACCTTGTAAAATTTTTTTTTGTCTCATTTTCTTTATTTCCTTTACTCCTGCACTAATTATGACCATCATAAATTTCTCTCACATGGTTCATACAACTCTTCATACCTGGTATCTCTACTCCCAGTGTTCATCCCTCCCCACACTACTGACTAGGCAGTCTTTCTAAAGGCAGATTAAAATCTTGTTTCTCTCTTCAGTAAAATTATATATGGGCTCTGCATGGTCTCTAATGTAAAGTTCAAATTTTTTTCTCTTGTGAAAGACCTTCAGGATCTGCACCTGCCTGGCTATCCAGCTCCACCTTACAGCACTGTCCCCCTTACACAATCCCCCGCACTAGACACACACCTCATCTCATTCCAAACATTTAACAACTTTGCCTTTAGGTTTTTTGTTTTATTTTCTGTTTTGAAATGGAATCTCGCTCTGTTGCCCAGGCAGGAGTGCAGTGGTTCCTCATATGTCATGGCCCAAAGTTCTTTTATTGTCCTGTTCGAATATATAAAGTTTTAAATTTTTGAATGTTTTGGATTACTGATCGTGTCCTTTTCCATTTACATAAATAATAAAGGTGATTATATATAAAACAAGTTAATAGTTTTTTATGGCAAATAAAAAATATGCAATGGCAAATTAGTTGTGAGACTATGAAATACTACTCTGCGTTTAGTTTACACATCTAAGAAGCTATGTAGGCTTTTTTAGTGGATTAAATAAAGGGTGGGGACAGAGGATAGTTGGAGGAAACTGGTGTAGGTGATGATTTCTGTAATGTATGACCTCTTCCTTCACTTTATTACACCATTACATTTGCATATTACTATCATTTTCAATCTGTGATTTGCTGTTTAATTTTGTAAATGCAGTGTATTCAACATTTTGCAGCGACCACATGTAGGTTGTTGATATTCTAGAAAAGTAAAGGTGTTTTTTTTTTTTTTTCCGTTGCTGGAAAATGCGCATTCTGTCATTATAAAACTTGTGGCAGCCTTATATGTAGTTCCTTCTGTCTGTGCAGAATACGGATTTACTACTTGCTGCTTCAATTAGGAGAGTCAAAAGCAGTGGTGGCAGTTGAACTTTCTATGAACTTCAAAGCCCAGAGGATAATTTTTCAGGGGTTTCTAAGGTTTCTCTTTTAACTCTTCCTTTATCTTACTCTGAGATAAAACCTCCATAAATGAGAAAAGACATATTCATCTTTGGTAATGACACAAACTTGTTCCTTTCTGATCTTTTCCCACTCAGGTACTAAAGTATTAATATCAAAGAAAATTACAAAATGACTTTATACTAATTATTTTATTTGCAACAAAAATTGGAAGGGGAATATTCTCTTTTACCTGATGTTTGTGGTTTTACTTGTACTCCTGAAATGCAGACATTTCAAATGGAATCTTTCCAGAGGACAGCTTTTTTTTTTAAAATTTTTTTTGGCTTTGATTTTTGTATTTTATACAGTAAAATTTTTGCATAATTTCATCTTGTTGACCCAGCTTTGAGCAGAAGTTTTAGTATCCACAGTATCTTAATAATTTAGCTTGTTTTGTCTTCTCCCTCATTGTAACATTTGCTGAAAGGTGCAGGACCAAGAAAAGTCCTTGTACAACATAAGCAAGCATTTAATTAAGGGGTAACGCCTGTGGTACCAGAGTATGTGAAGTGAAACAGAGATGCTTAATCAGCCACGAAAGTTATTTACTGCTTCGTAAACCTCAGTGCTCAGTGTCATAAATATTATTACTGTTCTAGGACTTCAGAAAAGCAATGAAATATCAAAACTGATTTTTCTCTACTGTTAAAGTATGGGAAACTTTCCTCCTAATAGAACTTGTAATGAAGCTGACATTTGGGAGAATCATACATAACTGAAATTTATTAACTGGAATGTGAACAGAAGGGACCTAAATACAAATGAGGGGTATGTTGAAAGTAAAGCATGGAGGAAAAGGTTTTATCTCTATTAAGCCTGAAGTTATACTGAGGAATAAGTCACATAATATTGCCATATATATTTCAAACACCTTCATGGGCATGGGCTAATAGATGCTTTCTGTCGATTAGCTTAAATCTTTATAGCAACTCTGTAAACTAAATTGGTTCCAGTTTTACAAATGAGAACATGGAAACTCAGAGAGATTAAGTCACACAGATGTGTCTGATAATGCCTGTGCTCTTTCCAGTACTTCAAACTGTTTATGAGATGAAAGTTTATATTGAAATAGTCTTTAAAATATTTATTCTGTTGAATATCTATTAGTATATCTGAAAAGCTCAATTGTGCCATGTTAATTCTTAAATTTTTAACCTTTTATTTATTCTAGTTTCAACATTTGTCAAGCAGCTAGGATATTCCTAACACTAAGTATTGTGAAGGCTGTAACTAAATAAAGGACAAAAACATCCTCAGAATTTCCATAGTTAAGTCTAAAGGAGGATTTAAACTTGAATTGTTGCAGAGGTTTTATGGATTCTTTCCCACTCAGTCTTCCTCTTTGGAGTTTACCTGGAAAATACTCCAGCCTGTAAATTCAAAATTTGAGAGCAGGATCAAAGAGAGCAAGGTTCTCTTTTCTAGTACTTGGACTTTTTGCCAGACCTTTTCCAAATTGTATCCCTTCTGTTGAGATGGGGAAGTAAATGCAAAAGCTAAAATGCATAATCCAATTTGCTCTATATGATCCAGCTTACGAGCACAAACAAGGAAAGAGTTTATAGTCTTGTTGAAATGCTTTGGTAGAGAGGAAACTGTATACAGTGGAAACCTAGAAGAGGGAGTTAGCTAAGACCTCCTGAAGCAGGAGTGGTTTTATAAATAAACTGATTGTTGAGAGAAGGCAAAGGAAAGATGGTTAGTAAAGAAGCTAAGGGAAGACTTTTGTGATGATTCTAACATTTTATTAACCCAAATGTTTGTACCTATCAATTGATTATACTTCTCTTTCCTTTGTTATCTACCGTCACTCTGTAGATCTTTTATTCTGGTAATGTTTTCAAAAGGACTGTATGTTCTTTGTGGAAATGTCAGCATTAGAAGTTTAAAAGTTTCACTTGTTGATGCTTAAGACAGTTTAACCGAGCATTGTGTCTAGTCCCCTCATTTTACACATAAATAAGCTAAGGTCCAAATAAGCTGTGTTTAATGTCAGATACGGCAAGCATCAGACCTGGGACTTGGCTTGCCTATTAGTCATGGTTTCTGTCTTGAATCTCTAGTTGAAAAATGCATGAAGGTTACTTATGGTTTAAGAATAATAATAATTTATGTTTCCATTTGCTATTTTCTTCATTGGCTTTAAGAGAGAAGTGATTGAAGAAATATGAAGTAATAGAAATATTTGACATAGTCTTATGGGCAATAATTTATTTAGGTAAAACATATAGAATCTTTAATTCAGAAGGTTCAGCTTTCTAAAGAGGAGTCACTTAATTTCGGAAGAAGTTTATGTACATGCCATCTTTCTAATGTATAATATAGTGGAAAGACAGCAAATTTAATAAAAAGCCTTATTCTGTGAGGTAATGTTGGCAATAGCACTTGTAAGCTTATATTTATTTATACATTCTTCCTTTAACTGGCCTTTTAACTGAAGTAAAATTGATGGGAAAAGCATGAAGTTATGGAGAGTATGGAATTGGGATGCCTTTGGTTGACTGTGATTATCATAATGTATTTCAACCTTGAAACTGAGCCCTGGATGACAGAGGAAAGCAGCTGAGACATAAGAAAATGCCAGAGACGAAATAACCTTCACCCAGTCTATAAAAGGAATGATTAGGCAGTTCAAAATGTAAATGCCAAATTTTATCACATGGCCATTTCCTGGGATTTTAAATGATTATAACTATTCTTTCTCTGGAACTAGGAATACACTTTAATTCTGAATGGTGTAGGAAAGTATTCTGCATCTACTATCAGCCTTTTTCTAGTTGCCTTACCCAGGAAGTAGTATATGCAGGTAAACCAAATAATTTCTGAAAAACAATGCAAGGGTTATAAGAGTGAAAGGACAAAAGTGTTCTCAGAATTTCCATAGTTATGTCCAAAGGAGGGTTTAGAAATTGAATTGTTTAAGAGATCTTACTGATTTCCTTCTCTTAGTCCTTTAAACTCTTCCTGACTAGTTACTCTTCCTCTGTGGGAAGAAAGTTGCCCAGGTGCCACAGCAAGAAACTGAAGGCACAATCTGTCCCAGCATAATAAATAACTGATTACTTATAGCAATGTACCAAATAGATTTACTGATTACTTAGTTATAGATATGACACCAAACAGATATTAGATTCAGTCACATACTCAATTATATAATCAATCTTATTACATCATTATTCTCTATTAATCTTTAGTACTATAGTGTAGGAACATTTTAAAGTATAGACATAATCGGGTGAAACATAATTAGGAACTAAAGGGACATTGTGAAAAGTGATCAGGAGGCAAGAGTAAAAAGACGCTGTAACTTAGCAGGCAGGCCTTGCAGTAACCCCAGCATCTGGGGAGGCTCCCGTTACTTAGCAGTTGGTGAGGGGGAGTTTCCCTCTAACTGGGGAGTTCAGAAAAAACTCTGCTCTGCCGGCTTTTGAGGAAGGTCTGATACTTGCCAGGCCGGCCCACAGACACCCAGGGGTTTAAACACCTCTCCGTGGTGCTGTGCTTCGATGGTCACCGTCTTTGTTCACCTTCATGTTCCACTTTTCCACCTGATGCTCCCTTGTAAATTCTTAGAGACTGTGAGAAGTAAGAATAGAGGAATCCTAAAAGCCTTTCATCTTTCTGATAAGTGCATAGAAAGAAACTGATGTATGTGCCTCCCCTCCTTGCAGTGGCTACCTGAGAGGGAGGGGGGGCCCTCTGTACTGTACCCACATTACCCTCTGTACTATACCCACATGGCCCCCTGAACTGTACCCACGTGGCCCCCAGTACTGTAAGAATGTGATTTGCTTGACCCCTACCAATCATGTCAGATGAGTCATTCTCTGGCCCTGCTCCCTGCCTTGTACACAATAAGTATCAGCGCATCCAGGCATCCCCTTGGTAGCAGTGGTCCCCTGGCCCAGCTGAATTCTTCTCGTATCTCTGTGTCTTGTGTCTTTCTTTTCTACGATCTATCATCTCCACACACAAAAGAACACCCACCAGACCCTACAGGGCTGGACCCTGCATTCCTCCATCACCTTTCTTAACATACTTTTAAAAATTAAGGACCAAAAAGAGAAATAACTAAGCAAAAATGCATGTTGACTGCCATTACAAGGAGAGCGAAATGGGTGATGCCATATGTGCTAATCTTTGCTAGTAAAGATAACCTACAGTGTATATAAAATTAGGGTGTTATATGTCTAAGTACTTTTTATGTCCTGAAATTCTTGCTGAGACCCTAATCTATTATTTAAAGTAGTGGTAAAAAATGCAACTGATTCTGTGCTATCCTAATAGTCAGCCCTGCCTGTCTGTGGGTTTCATATCTGTGGATTCAATAAACCACAGATTTAAAATATTTGAAAATAAAAAAATAGCAATACAATAATATAAAATAATACAAATAAAAATATAGTATCACAACTATTTACATAGCAAGCAATCCAGAGATGTTTTAAAGTATACAAGAAGATGTGCACAGGTTATATGAAAAAACTATGCCATTTTATATAAGGGACTTTATCATCTGCAGATTTTAGTGTTCACAGAGGTCCTGGAACCAATCCCCCAGAGATAATGAGGGATAACCGTAGCACGGAGACTGCACTGTTCTCCCTGTGTCCTACTCATTCTCTATTTTATTCCATCCTATCCACCAATTATATTAATTTCCAGAAAACTCCACGGTAATTATCTCTTCTTTTGTCCTGGTCAGGAACTTTTAGTGGATCCTCATTACATATATAATTCAGTTGGAGCTCTGGTTCTCTAAATACCTTTCTACCCCTCTTTATAGACCTTCCCCTCTGGCCAGTTTTGTTTTTTTTAATATCCTTTACCTGCTGTGTGGACTTTCAGTTGTTCCATGTCACTAATAAAGTTTTATCAAGCGATTTAATTTCTCTGGTCTTTTGTTTCCTTGTTGTTATATGGTGGACAGTGGATTTAATGGCCATTATATTTGTTTAGTGATTTCTAATTTATTCATAATTTTTCCATATATTGTTATTTCATCTTTTCTTTCTTTTTTTTTTTTTTTTTTTGAGACAGGGTCTTGATTTGTTGTCCAGGCTCAAGTGCAGTGGCGCAATCTTAGCTCACAACAGCGTTGACCTCCTGGGCTCAAGCGATCTTCCCGCTTAGCCTCCCAAGTAGCTGGGACTACAGGCACACACAAAGACGCCCAACTAATTTTGTTTACCTTTTGTAGAGATGAGGTCTCACTCTGTTGGCCAGGCTGCATTTCATCTTTGTGCCCTTTACAGTAGTACGTGCAGGAATGATCCACTTTGTACAGATAGGAAACCTCAAGTCCAAGCAGGCTAGGTGATTTGTATATGAAAGTTGTTCTAAAACTTTTTAGTCTCAGAAAGTACCATTTACAATAGCACTCCCAAAGATGAAATATTTAGGTATAAATCAAAGAAAACATATATAGGATCTATAGTTAGAAAACTATAAGGCACTGATAAAAATATACATACAAGTGTCTATAGGTGGAAAACTACAATGCACTAATCAAACAAGATCTAAAGAAATGGAGAGATAGTCTGTGTTCATCGATTGAAATATTATTGTTGTGATGTCAGTCCTTTCCAATTTGATCTGTAGACTTGACACAGTCCCAAATCAAAATCCCAGCAAGCTAATTTGTAGATGTCAACAAACTGATTCTAAACTTTATGATGAAAACCAAAGACCTAGCATAGTCAATGGAATACTGAAGAAAATTGGTGAAGTTGTAGTACTCACACTACTTGGTTTCAAGACTTACTACAAGGCTACAGTAATCAAGATATGATGGTGTTGGTGAAAGAATAGACATAGATTAATAGAACAAATGGAGAGACCAAGATAAATTCACACGAATATAGCCAACTGATTTTTAACAAAAGATGATATTTTCAATAAATGGTGCTAGAACAATTGGATGTCCATATGCAAAACTGATCCTAGACATAGACGTTATAATTTATGCAATAATTAACTCAAAATGGAGCATAGACCTAAATATGCAACATAAAACTTATTGAGGAAAACATATGATATATGATATTGGGTTTGGTGATAAATTTTAAAATACAACATCAGTATGATACATGAAAGAAAAATATTAGTAAGTTGTGACTTAGTTGAAATTTAAAACTTCTGTAAAAGACTTTATTAAAAGAATGGAAAGACAAGATACAAATGGGGAGAAAATATCTGTAAAACACATATGTAGCACTTGAATCCAAAATACACAAAGAACTCTTAAAACTCAACAATAAGAAAATAACCCAATTTAAAAATAGGCAAAAGATCTGAAGAGACACCTCATCAAAGAAGATAAGCAGATGGCAAAATTGGCATCTAAAAAGATGGTAAACATTGTGTATCATTAGGGAATTGCAAATTAAAATAATAATGTGGTACCACTACTCACCAATGGGCTGAAATTCAAAACACTGACCAAATTCTGGTGAGGATGTGGAGTAACAGGAACTCTCATTCATTGTTGGTGAGAATGTAAAATGTTACAGCCACTTTGGAA
The DNA here is from genome assembly GCA_963573385.1 of Cacajao melanocephalus. NCBI lineage: Eukaryota > Metazoa > Chordata > Mammalia > Primates > Pitheciidae > Cacajao > Cacajao melanocephalus. The sequence goes on along the minus strand of CAUYLG010072566.1, from coordinate 30,277 downwards.
AACAGTTTCTTACAAAACCAAACATGATCATACCATACAAATCAGCAGTTATGTTCCTAGATGTTTACCCAACTAATTTGAAAACTTCTATTCACATAAGACATGTACACAAATGTTTATAGCAGCTTTGTTTATAATTGCCCAAACTGGAAGCATCCAAGATGTCCTTCTGCAGGTGAATGGATAAACTATGGTACATTCATATAGTGAAATATTATTCAGTACTAAAAAGAAATGAGCTATGACACCATGAAAAGACATGGATGAATCTTAAATGCCCATTGCATAGTTTAAGAGATCAGCCTGAAAATGCTCTGTGAGTCCAGTTATATGACATTCTGGCAAAGGCAAAATTAGAGAGTTGGTAAAAAGATAAATGGTTGCCAGGGACTCAGGGGAGCAAGGAGTTGAGGGAAAGTTTGGATAGGTGAAGAACCAGGGCCTTTTTTAGGATGATGAGTATGATACTGTGATGATGAATATAAGATATTAAGTATTTGTCAAAACCCATAGAACTATATAGCAGAAAGAGGGGATCTTAATGTGTACAAGTTTTTGAAAACTCATCAAGGAGATCAGAGATTCCAGGATGGACTGCAAAATGTGGCAAAAGAGTCTAAATGTATTATAAATATATGCAATAATCTCACTGAAGGGAGTGAAGAAACAAGTTGCCAATCTCAGTAACCTTGGAAATGAGTGGTATTTTGTATGACTATTTAGTCTTACTGTACTTACTTTAAGCTAAAGGAACTATCCATAAGCTTGTACTCTATTAAGTTCTGTCCCATGGGGAACAATATATACGTTAATAATGTTGAAACTGCTATGCATGTATACTGGAATTGAACAATTAAGAAAGTGGGTGACAGTTGGCAGAAGCCAGGTTTTTCACTGTTGTAGTGTTGGTTACAGGTAACCAATGAGAGGCTAAAATGATCCATGTAGTAATAGATTCGAGTTGGAGATGTTGAAATGAACTCATGTTTAGCTTAATATATAGATATAGATGGTTGCATATGGAAATGTTTATAGATACATATATATGCACAGGTTAGTGTACATATTTACAATGTGCACTAAAAGCAGTGTGTACTAAAAGCAATGAAACTCCAGTAGCAATTATCATACCTAGTCCTCAGATCTTGGGGAGTAGGAGTCAGGGATATCCAATATTAGGAATCAGGATTCCTTGGAGAAGTGGCTGATTCTAAGCCCTGGGGCAGGAAATATACAAGGTGTATGGAGCCTCTGTAGCAACAGAAAATGAGAAAGTACTCAAAAAGACCAGGTGCTGTAGCTCACACCTGTAATCCCAGCACTTTGGGAGGCCAAGGTGGGCAGATCATGAGGTCAAGAGATGGAGACCATCCTGGCTAACATAGTGAAACCCTGACTCTACAAAAATTAGCTGAGTGTGGTGGTGTGTGCCTATAGTCCCAGCTACTTGGGAGGCTGAGGCAAGAGAATCGCTTGAACCTGGGAGGCAGAGCTTGCAGTGAGCTGAGATCACGCCACTGCACTCCAGCCTGGCAACAGTGCGACTCCATCTCAAAAAAAAAAGAAAAGAAAGTACTCAAAAACAACAAAACAAGACACAATGGTGGGAGTATGTTAGAGGGACATAGGAGTCAACTGAAAGTTCTCCAATAACCAAAGCTGGAACAGTTTGAGCAACAAAATAAAAGTATTGTTGGATCATAATCCAATGTATAAAGTAAAAATCTGTGAATCCTTACTAATATAAACAAATGGTTGATGTTGGCCTTGGGGCAGAATAGATAAATCTCCCATACAGAAGAATCCAAATAATTTACTTAGTCACTACACCCTCAAGGGAGTGGGGCATAACTCTCCACTCCTTAGGTTAGGCTGTTCATAGTGACTTTTCTTCAATGAGTGTAGTACAGAAAGCGTAACATTACTATAGAGAAACCTGATAAACTCTACCTTAAGCCAGATGACCAGGGTTAGCATCAACAGAGATGTCATGCATCCTTGATATGATAGGATGAAAATGGCACTTTACCTGTGTGGTTTTTCTCCCCAAAACACATTATCCCAGTCAAATGAGAAATCAGATAAACCACAGTTCTACAAAATATATGACCAGTAATCCTCAAAACTGTCAAGGTCATCATGATGGGTTTAATGATGAACCCCAGCCCCCTAAAAGATTATGTCCACATCCTAACCTCTAGAACCTCTGAATGTGATCTTATTTGTAAAAAGCGCCTCTGCAGATGTCTTTACGTTAGGATTTTGAGATTATGATCATCCTGGATTATCTATGTGGGCTCTAAACCCAACAAGGCATGTCCTTGTAAGACACAGAAGGTAACAGGCAGAGGAGCAGGCCATGCGAAGACAGGCAGAGATTAGAATGATATAGCCACAAGCAAAGGGATCCCTACAGCCACCAGAAGTTAGAAGAGTCAAGGAATGATTCTCCCCTAGAGACTTCTAAGAGAGGGCAGCCTTGCTAATTACTTGATTTTTGGATTTCTGGTTTCTAGAACCATATTAGAATAAGTTTCTGGTCACTTGAGGTCAGCGGTTCAAGACTAGTCTGGCCAATGTGGTGAAACTCTATCTCTACTAAAAATACAAAAATTGGCGGGGCGCAGTGGAACACTGTAAACTCACTACTTTGGGAGGCAGAGGAAGGCAGATCACGAGATCAAGAGATTGAGACCATCCTGGCCAACATGGTGAAACGCCATCTCTACTAAACATACAAAAATAAGCTGGGTGTGGTGGCGCATGCCTGTAGTTCCAGCTACTTGGGAGGTTGAGGCAGGAGAATTGCTTGAACCTGGGAAGTGGAGGTTGCAGTGAGCCGAGATCGCACCACTGCACTCCAGCCTGTCAACAGAGTGAGGCTCCGACTCAAAAAAAAAAAAAAAAGTTAGCTGGGCATGGTGGCACACGCTTGTAATCCCAGCTACTTGGGAGGCTGAGGTAGGAAAATCACTTGAACCTGGGAGGTGGAGGTTGCAGTGAGCCAAGCTTGCACCATTGCACGCCAACCTGGGCGACAGAGGGAGACTCCATCTCAAAAAAAAAATAAATTTCTGTTTTTTAAGCCATCAAATTTATGGTGATTTGTTATAGCAGCCACAGGAGACAAATACACTTCTCAGAAACAAGGAAGGTCTAAGAAACTGCCACAACCAAGACTAGCCCAAGGAGAATAAATGTAATGTTGTGTCCAAGATAGGACCCCGAAACAGAAAAAGGACATTAGGGAAAAACTGAAGATATCTGAGTGAAATATGGACTTTAGCTAATAATGTATTTATATTGTTTCATTAATTGTGACAAAGCTATCATACTGACATGAAATGTCCATAATTGTAGAAACTAAGTATAGGACACATGGGAACCCTATGTACTAACTTTACAATTTGTCTATACATCTAAAACTGTTCTAAAATGAAAGGTGTATTAAAAAAAAAAAGGAATGAAAAGGAATAGATACCTTTCCTAGGAATAAAATGAAACCAGAATATTCCACTCCCGAAAAGCAAAGGTTTTCTTACTTTGGCAATTTCTGCTGGAGGAAGCCTGCCTACTAACAATACTCCATTCTTCCTCAAACATCCTGTAGTCAGACTTGCTGTTCAAGGCAGGTGAGACCATTGGGAAAACAGACTTCTTCAGCTACAGCAGAAATCAGTGCAATTATTCATTCTAAACAGATAGCCCTTTGGCGTTCTTACTACTGGCCTTCTTCCTGAATAATTCAGTCTAAAAGTCTTAAGTCAGGGCCCAGGAAGGTATATGTGCTAGGGTTTCTTGTACAATGATAGATCCTAGGGCTGGGGCAGGGAAAACATAGAACAAGATGTGCTGGACACATCTTCCTCTACCAGAAAGTAAAGAAGAGCTCAAAGAATGAGATTATATCTAAAGGATGCCAGAAGCCACCTTGAAGGGGCACTCACCAGCCAATTCTTGAACAATTTGAGCATCTGACTAAATAGTCATATTATCAAATCATAGCTCCTTGAATAAAATAGGAATTCATGAGCCCATAGTGATATAATAAATTAGTGGGGAAAAGAAAAGGAATAATGGAATTGGAAAGATAACCATTTGCAAACTGTTGTAATCAGTGGTCTTTCTAATTCCATGATTCCTATCTGATAGGATGCAGTGAGGAACACAGCAGCATTTCTATGACACTTCTTTCAAAAATGCGTAACTGAAATCTAATTTTGAAGAAACTCCAAATTGAGAAACTTTCTACAACACACCCAGCATGTAACCCTCAAATTTATAAAGATTATGAAAGTCAAGGAAAAGCTTTAGAAATATTCCAGATTTAAAGAGACTAGACAAACATGACGATTAAATGCAACACGTGATACTCTATTGGATGCCTTTGCTACAAAAGACATTAGTGGAATAATTGGTGCAACTTCACAGGCTAGTAATGTATCATTGTTAATTTGTCCATTTTGATGGTCGTATCATGGTTATTTGGGAGAATATTTTCATTGGAGGAATTATAAAGAAGTTGTTATGGATGATATGACATAATATCAGCCACTTTCAAATTGGGAAAAAACTATTCTTGAACTTTTCTGTAAGTTTGAAATTATTTTTAAAATTAATTTTTAAAGTTTTTAATAAAAGCCATTGTGAGTTGAGTGGATAAGAGGAGAAGTTCATTTAGAGTACCTCTGATCAATGAAATATCTCCAGACCTTGAGGAAAATTAAAGATATTAAAGGGAAATAATGATGATAAAAAATCAATTCTAGAAGAAAGAGATTGTGGAAAGAATTCTTGTAAGAAAAAATCTTTTAAATAACCTTGGAAACTTTATATTGGGTGAGATTTGGTAGTTACTGCTTTTTGTTGGCCTGTTGTACTGCCAAGTGTGGGAGTGGAAGTTTAGCATCCTGCTGGGTCTCACAGGGATTAGAGGGCAGAGGGCCAAGTAGCACCACCTTGTACCCACAAGAAGGTGTATGGTGGTGCTAGTAGGCCCTCTCCCCACCTAGGCACCTCTGCCTAGGTGCTGCTTGATGGGGTGGAAGTTTAGCTAGTGCTAGGCCCTGTAACACCAGGGAAACATGGAGGAGGGACAGCTTTTTAGAAGTGTAGAAGGAACTTGATTTTGTACATTAACTTAGGAGAATCTGCCAAAGATGAAGGAAAGAAAATTATCCAATAGAATTTATAGAATAAATCCAAGTATACCATTCTCCTACCCCTAAAGTATGATCCTTGACATCTCAAGGCAGGCGGCTCATGCCTGTAATCTGAGCACTTCTGGAGGCCAAGGTGGGTGGATTACCTGCGGTCAGGAATTTGAGACCAGCCTGACCAAAATGGAGAAACCCCATCTCTACTAAAAATACAAAAAATTAGCCGAGTGTGGTAGCAGGTGCCTATAACCCCAGCTACTCAGGAGGCTGAGGCAGGGAGAATTGCTTGAACTCCTGGCCTCAAGCAAACCACCCGCTTTACCCTCCCAAAGTGCTAGGATTACAAGTGTGAGACACCATGCCTTCTCCATTTTTTTCTTTAATAATCTAAATTCAATCAGTTTGTTTTCCTTTCAAATAATACTTATCTGAAACTAGCACAGATAGAAAAATGAGGGCCAGCAATGAGTGCAATTTTTGGCATACCTGTTTTGTGAATGCAATTGGTTATGATGATATCCACTTATGTTCATTTATTAGATTACAGTTTACAAAACATGGATATTTTGAACCCAGTGCATTCTGTAGTTCATAAGGTAGTATCATCGGACTTTTGAGGTAAAATCCTAGAAGGTTTTATTTTCCCTATTCTATCCTCAGATTTCACATGCTTACAGATATTAAAGAGTTGTGGAGACATCTTATTGCACTAAGAGAAATTGCTCCATGAAAAATATTTTCACCTGCTTGACCAGCACTATTGATGAAGTGATTGAATTCCTTCAAGGAGGACAAGCTGTTATGTCAGCTGAAGTGACAAATGCTTTAGGGACAAGGCAGTCACAGGTGTTAGTAACATATACTTTGCCAACACAAGTTTATAAGAAGATGACATTTTTAAATTTTCAGCTTGGGATGAGTTTGAAAATACAAATATTTTACTTCTCTTACTATTAGAGGCAGTGAAAACGTTGTTTTAAAGTAGCTGCTATGAAACGTGCTTTTTTTCTATGAATGGCAGTAGTACTTCCTCAGAGCATATATCAAGTCAGCTGCTTCAGGGAGCATTTCACATTCTGTGTGTATCCTGAGACCTAATTTTAGCAAATACAAATCATGTAAACTCTTCCAAATTCAATTTGATATCCTGACTGGGAATGACAATGGAGCATAGTCTGAACCTTTCAGATATGCGTATTTTACAGCTGATTACTTCTGATTAAGTCCAATTTTGGTCATTTTAGACTAAATGGGAATTTTTTCTCTGATGTCATAATGTGACAGTGATTGATCTTCTTGGGGGCATTCTCTATACTGTAGTACTTGGTGCTTTGGGCCTGAGTTCTGTGTGTGTGCTCTTCCCTTTTTTGTCTCGTTCTCTCCCTATATTTCTTTCTTCATTTTTAATATTTTCCTCATTTTTCAGTTTTAAAAGAAAAATATGGGCCCCTTTAAACATGAGACCTCCTAAGAACAATCATTGATCATAGTTAATAATCTGTCTTAGGATAAACTTGTCCTCTACAATTTTATTTTATTTCAATTTTTAGAATTAGATACCTACATTTTACTTTTATTTAATTTGACATTTATTTTACTTTATTTATTTATTTTTTGAGACAGAGTCTCACTCTGCCACCTAGGCTGGAATGCAATGGTGTGATCTCGACTCACTGCAACCTCTGCCTCCTGGGTTCAAGCAGTTCTACCTCAGCCTCCTGAGTAGCTGGAAATACAGGCACCCACCACCACACCTGTCTAATTTTTTATATTTTTAGTAGAGACAGGGTTTCACCATGTTGGCCAGGCGGGGCTTGAACTCCTGACCTCGAGTGATCCACCCGCCTCAGCCTCCCAAAGTGCTGAGATTACAGGAGTGAACCACCATGACTGGCCACATTTATTTATTTTTATTGATATATATTAGATGTACATATTTTCAGGGCATATGTAATAATTTGATATTCATATAATCAAATCTCCTTTACCATTTTTAGACAAGGTTAACTCATGAGCCAAAGAAGATAAGGCATCCTTACCTCTTTATTCCCTAGTGACTCATTTACTTTTCACTGTCTAGTTTGCTCTCTTGATGCCTTTCCCCTCCTCTTTTTAGTTTTTTATTGAAAGAAAATAAGGAATATTTTAAAGAGCAGTGAATCTTTAAATATTTCCTCTTCCATCTGCAAAATTAAATATTTGAAATAGCTCTTTATTTTAAAATACCACTTGTAATGTTTAATTTTAGAAACATCAGCACATTGACAAATCATTTATTGCTTATTCCAGGTACCCCAAATTTTCTTTGTAGAGGAAATATTCACTGTTCAAGCTTTAACTGATAAAGCTATATGTGCAGATAAAATAGGAAGAGAAACATTCTTTCTCCCCTCATTTATAAACAAAAATCCATGTAGTTGAAACTGCGTGGATATAGCTATAAAACATAAGCTCATTCTTCGTATTTGCACATTTTTTACTTCTTGTTGAAATAGATGTTCCTCCTATAAACACAACTATAAAATAAGAAGTCTGATCCACTGTTTGGAATTTTTCAGTTGATGGTGCATTATGTAGTACTGTGTTAGAATTTACTGGCCTACAGTCTTGTGGTAATGTTTTGCATTAAGACGAGTCAGTTTTCAGTATTAAATAATTGCATGGTAACCTATATGGAAAAGAGTTTCTGCTTAAATGAATCAGAGTATGATGAGGCTTTATTAATAAGGTTGATGTAGTTGAATATTTGAGAAATGAGAGTTAATTTAAAAGACTTGAGAGAAGACCATGTTCTTCAAAGCATCCGTAGTCTCCAAATCTAATAAAAGTGAAGATCAGTTCTCACTGTAATAGTCTATAAGGATTTTTCTTTGTTTGTTTTAAAATGTCTTTTTTTTCTCTTCCTTGATATTGGCAACTGTTTTATGTTGTATATATCATGCTCATTTAATACAACACTCTTGTGAAGACATACACAGCTTAATTAAAACCTTAGAGAACAGGCCATCATGGTTATCATTTATAGAAATAGTTCTGACTGCCACTGTGGCCTGTGCATATATATGAGCCTTAAGGTCCCCCTGAGGGGTACATTTTATAAACTTAGTCAAGGTTATTAAAGCCAGAGGAAAACTAATATTAAATCTTTCTACTGTTTTATTTATTACTGGATTTAATTTAGAAGTACTTTAGGACCTTGACCTGCCTCAGTACGGTTCATCCATTGGTAGTAAATATTAATTGATGAATTGAGATTTGATGTCAACTCTTCTCCCTTTATGCATTTATTTTTTCATATTCTTCTTTTTAAATTGTATATATCATATCATTGCAATGATAAACCGGTTTTATGTTATAAAGCATTTTTTCCTTAATGAGGTATAAATATCAGTTACAGTTAGTTTAGTTTCCTGTAGCAATGAAAGAACAAAGACTAAGTCCAAAAACTCATCTAACCATACATATTGTAATGTCCAGCATCTATACTATAATGTCCAGCATCTAATGTCCAGCATCTATACATATTGTAACGTCCAGCATCTATACTCATCTAACCATACATATTGTAATGTCCACCATCTATAAGTATTGATAGTGTTTAATTTTTAATTCATATTATTGGTATGCCAGGTGCTCTATGTATACTACATAGGACTGCAAATTTCCTTTCAGGATCAAAAGGGCTATTGTGTTTATAATGCATATGTTTATAGCATTTTGTACATTTCAATGTGCATTCATATTGTTATATTTCCTTTATTCTCAGAACAACCCTGAGAAATAAATAAGCATTATCTTTTAGGTAAACCAAGGTTCAGGAAGATTGAATGTTTTGCCTACACAAAAATTCAGACCTCTAGATTTCTTGTTAATGTTCTATCTGATACTCTATAAAGAGCAGTAAAATGGTATATTATTTCATGATAATAGATGTCAAACTACTATACAAATCTTTATTTGCATAGCACTTACAATTTTTTAAATACCTTTTATATTATTTAAAAGAAAATTAGAAAAGCAGAGTGCTTGTGTTATATACTCTTGAAGTTTCCTTTATTAGACTCATACATTCAATAGATACAAAGTACCTCTGTGTTCTAGGTAATGGATTGGTTGCTAAAGTACAAAACTAGTCCCAGCTTTCAAAGAGATCAGGCCATCAAGACACTGTTGTCTTACCCAACAGATGTGGACAGTGTGATATAGGCCACGTTTGCTGAGGGCACAGGAAAAATATTTTTGTTCCTCCTGTTTGAGGGGTAAATGTGTGACTGGCACTGCCCTTTTTATTGCTATGAACACAGAGGTAATGCCTGTATCTACAGCAAACAGCTTTGAAGCAACAAATCAACACACTTAGTGACCAAAAAGATAGAAAGAGCTGGGTGCAGTAGCTCACACCTGTAATCCCAGCACTTTGGGAGGCTGAGGTGGGCAGATCATGAGGTCAGGAGTTCGAGACCAGCCTAACCAACATGGAGAAACCCCATCTCTATTTAAAAAGTACAAAAATTAGCTGGGCGTGGTGATGCGTGTCTGTAATCCCAGCTACTCGGGAGGCTGAGGCAGGAGAATCGCTTGAACCTGGTGAGCCAAGATCATGCCACTGCACTCCAGCCTGGGTGACAGAGCAAGACTCCATCTCAAAAAAAAAAAAAAGAAAGAGCCTTGGACTTGATGACCCCCGTTCAGCTTCTTTACTAATCACAGACTATCTACCTCTGAACATTTTGTGTTGGGGGAAATAAAGTAATGCCCTGTTTTTTTACAGTCATACATAAATCAGAGTTTCAATTAATTGTAGACAAATGTTTTCTGTCTCTATATGTTTTATTTATAATGGAAATTGAGCATATGCTAGACTAGAGAATGATATAACAAATCCACGTTACCTAGTTATAATAGTAATCAATATTTAGCTAACTTTTACATTCTTGCACATTCTCTCTTAGTAATTATAACTGCATTTAAGTATTCTATAATAAAAGTGTGTGAAAATACTGTGGAAGCACATGGAAGACAGTGACCAACGTGTCCAGAGTTGGAGGGTCTTCAAAGAGGAGGTAGCATTGCCAGAAGCTTTAAGGTCAAGGAGAAAATGGAAAGAGCATTTCTAGTTAGAGTACTAACATGTATAAAAGGGTTTTAAAAAGCATGGCATATCCAAAGAAGGGGAAAAAGATTACTGTGGCTGGAATATACAGATTGTCAGGTATGACTGTCAGTATATGAGGCTAAAAAGATGGCTTGGTGCCAAATCGTGAATGGACATACATATCGTATCAAGAAATTTGATGCTTATTACATAGGTACCAGGAAGTGAATAATATGATTATATTTGGGTTTTTATTTTATTTATTTTTTTTAAATTAAATTTTTTTTTTTCTTGAGACAGAGTCTCTCTCTGTTGCCAAGCTGAAGTACAGTGGCACAATCTCAGCTCACTGCAACCTCTGCCTCCTGGGTTCAAGCGATTCTCCTCCCTCAGCCTCCTGTGTAGCTGGGACTACAGGCACACGCCACTGCACTCAGCCAATTTTTGTATTTTTGGTAGAGACGGGGTTTCACCATGTTAGCCAGGATGGTCTTGATTTCTTGACCTCTGGATCTGCCCACCTTAGCTTCCCAAAGTGCTCTGGGCTTATAGGTGTGAGCCACCATGCCCAGCCTAGGTTTGGGTTTTTAAAAAAGAATAGTGACAGTAACATTTTTGGAGTATGAGATAAAGAGGAGGGAAGGCAGTAAACTCTGCCGATGATTCAAGTAATTAGAAGGGCACTTGGTGGTAACAATAGTGGTTTTAGGCAAGGGAAGATAAGTTTAAGAGATATTTCAGGGAAAGAACCCAACATGATTTGGTGCCTGGCTAGTATGTGGAGAAGAGAGATAGTCATAGAATGACTTGAGTAGATGTGATGATGCCAGGATTGAAGTAATATAGCAGAAGACAGGTTTGGAATAAGGGTATATGATGAGCTTAGTGTTTTAAGTTTGAAGTGCTGATAGTTCATTCAGGTAGAATATTCATTGTGCCAAGTGGAAATACAGAACTAGACCACAAGAGAATCTCACACTACGGAGTTCTATAACTTGCCTTTCCTGCTAAATATGTCACATGTCACAAGTTCATATATGTGACTATATATATATATATATATACACACATATATATATATGTAGGTATGCAAATACATACACAAACATATACATACATACACATACATAGTTAATCCTCATTATTCACCAGTTGCATATTTGCAAATCAGCCTACTTTCTAAAATTTATTTGTAATCCCTAAATCAGTACTTGTGGTGCTTTTGTAATAATTTGCAGGCATGCTAGGAGTGGTAAAAAATTTGAGTCACCTAATGTACAAATTCTCAGCTGTAGTTGAACAAGGTGATACTCTGCCTTCTTGTTTTGGCTCTCATACGATAAACAAGCATCTCTTTTGCAGTTTACTTAATGCCACATTTTTCTGTGCATTTTTTAGTAATTTTGCTTTTTTAAGCAAATGACCACCAGTATTGTGCCAAAGTGCTGTGTAATATTCCTAAGTGCACGAAAGCTGTGATATATCTATGCAAGAAATATGTGTGTTAGATAAGCTTTTCTCAATCATGAGTTATGCTGTCAGCCATGATTTTAGTGTTAATGAGTAAATATATATTAAGTACAGTACCTTTAAACAGAAATACAGATAAAACAAGGTTATGTATTGGCTGGTTGATGAAAATGTTGTGACCAGAGGCTCCTAGAAACCTAACCCTCTTTTTCATTTCCTCTAGAAGCAATTGTTCAGTGTTCACTAATTCAGTATTTGTGGCAAATTAACAGACCATAATTACCACAGATAACAAGAATCAATGTGTGTGTGTACATGTGTAGAAAATCTGCTACTCAAAATAACCCTTATATTTGTACAGTGTAGGCATTAGTCCTAATTTATACTAGAAATTATGATCATAAGAAATATATAACTCTTTTCTTAGTGAAAAATGCATGCAAGATAAAAACAGTTTCCTGTTTTAGATCAGATGGATGATTCCATTTTCCTTAAGTCAGAAGGTTTTTAATAAAATGGAATATTGGAGAAGTACAGGTGACAATGACTGACAGCATCTAAATGATCATCTGTAGCACACTTGAGCCTAATAGGGTTGTCAGCATCATATTGGTGGGCCGCCAATTTCTTTTATGGTTGATGTTATTCTCTTTAGCAAGCTTGCAACATTATCAGTTCCTGTTCTCTTAAAGAAATTTATTTTATCATAGTATTTACATGTGAGGAGATTTCATAATCGAAGACTAGTGTTTGTGTGCGTGTGTGTGTGTGTGTGTGTGTACATTCATATCTGTCAATTTGCTTGAATATGACAGCTCAGAAGCATTTTTTAACCTTTCATTCACGAATGTTGGTTCATATCAGTAGGGGTGTTTTAAAATGACAGGTATTATGTAAGAATGAGAATTACCCATACTTTCTGACATATCATCAGTGTTATGTTGAAAATTAGCATTCAGCTTTACATCTCACATTTTACTGTCTGAAAATCTGAAAGCAGGGAATTGACATTTACAAAGTCAAGGACAAACCGACATTCAACCCCATGCATTGCCTATTACTCTCCAAAGAGATTCTGTGCTTGTTAGCATATATCTGTTTTCTAATCACCTTCATCCTTGGTGTAGAAGATGTGCCTTGGTTATTGTCTTATATGGTTATATCGTTAAATACTTAAATAAAAATGATACAGACCTACATTTAGAGATTCTTCAGTTTCAAGTGGCTGATTTATTTGTGCTGTTTATGTTTCTTACCTGATCTTCTTACTGATTCTGTGGTCTTCTAACTAAGGTATTAAGGTGAATGCTTTCTGTCTTTACTGCAAACAGCAGATTTTATGTTATTAAGAGTAGTCATCCAGCCTGGGTAATGAGACAAAACCCCATCTCTACAAAAAAAATAGAAAAAATTAGTATGGCATGGTGGTATGTACCTGTAGTCCTAGCTACCAGAGAGGCTGATGTCGGGGGGTTTGGTTGAGCCTGGGAGGTGAAGGCTGCAGTGATCCATGATCACACCACTGCACTCCAGCCTGAGCAACTAAGCGAGACTCTGTCTCAAAAAAAAAAAAAATGCTGGACAAGGTGCTTATGCCTGTAATCCCAGCACTTTGGGAGGCTGAGGCAGGTGGATCACTTGAGGTAAGGAGTTCGAGACTGGCCTGGCCAACATAGTGAAACCCCATCTCTACTAAAAATACAAAATTAGCCAGGTACGGTGGCTCATGCCTGTAATTCCAACACTTTAGGAGGCCAAGGCGGGGTGGATCACTTGAGTTCAGGAGTTCGAGACCAGTCTGGCCAATGCGATGAAACTCCATCTCTTCTAAAAATACAAAAATTAGCTGGGCATGGTGGTGAGCACCTAAAATCCCTACTACTCTGGAGGCTGAGGTAGGAGACTTGCTTGAACCTGGGAAATGGAGGCTGCAGTGAGCTAAGATTGTGGACTGCACTCCAGCCTGGATGACAGAGTGAGACTCTATCTTAAAAAAGCAAAACAAAATTAGCTGGGCATGATGCTGGGCTCCTGTTATCCCAGCTACTTGGGAAGCTGAGGCAGGAGAAGCACTTCAGCCTGGGAGGCAGAGGTTGCAGTGAGCTGAACTGTGCCACTGCACTTCAGCCTGGGCAACAGAATGAGACTTCGTCCAAAAAAAAAAAAAAGTAATTATGATAGCATCTTTTTCTCTTTATTTTTGGTAGATGACTGTAATATTCACTCTTCACATGGAAATACTTCAAAGATTTATTCTTCTGCACTATGACTAGTGTATTAAAGTAGGGGTTTTTTGCTTTGTTTTTTTTCTTTTTGAGACGGAGTCTGACTCTGTCACCCAGGATAGAGTGCAGTGGCACCATCTTGGCTCACTGTAACCTCCACCTCCTGGGTTCAAGCAATTCTCCCTGCCTCTGCCTCCTGAGTAGCTGGGATTACAGGTGCCTGCCACCATGCCCGGATTTTTGTATGTTTAGCAGAGATGGGTTTTCGCCATGTTGACCAGGCTGGGTCTCGAACTCCTGACCTCAGGTGATCCGCCTGCCTCAGCCTACCAAAGTACTGGATTACAGACATGAGCCATTGCACCTGGCCATGTATCTAAGTTTAAGGATTGATGCTTTTTAATTATATGGCATTTAGAAAGCAAAATATTTGCAGTTGAAATCCTCTGTGAGCTGAATATCAAGCATATTATATTTTCACTTTCCCTGCTAATTTGAAGCAACCTAATATTCTAGTATTAAAGACTGTGTTATAAGATTAACCAGCCCTTGACCTTTTTGAAAGAGAGTCTTATGTTAACTTATTTCAATTTCAATAAACTACTATGCAATATAGAGATGTGTTATAATTTGAGAATTTTATGTAAAGTTCATCACTAAGTGCTAAATAAGTGGGGATACCTTCTTAAGCCTGTAAGAATGCAGGGAAGTGACTAAAAGATGAAAACATTTCTCTAATAAATCTCTAATGGAAGTACAGGGTAGTACCTAAATGTCAACTTTGCCGTGCCATATGGTTTCAGAAAAAAATGTTTGAAGGTCTTTGGTGAATTAGTGGTTGTAGTATCTAAGCCTCTTTATAAGGATAGCTACATTTGTTAATTTATATTTGCTGTTTAATGCTCCTCCAAACTTGCAATACATGTCTTCTTAGCCTCCTATGAGTGTATTCATTTCCATCTCTGTTTTACTCATTCAAATACTTTTATTTCCCCTCTTCAACAATCTGAACAATTATTCCTTGGATCCCCCAGGTTAACACATTTTCTCCAAAGAGACTTACTAAAATTCATTAGTTTCTCTTCTCACTGGTTTTATGTATATAAATTATCGGATGCTTTGTCATTAGTTTGCTTAGTTTCGTTAATATTCAGTTAAATATCTCCTGAGTGCTTGTTGCAATGATGTGTGAGATTGGTGGTGTAGAGAAGTATACTGTGGTCAGGGTTTCCAGTGAGCTTGTACCTGAATAAGAAAGAATTTCCCATGTGTAGAAGGTAGGTAAAGATACGCTGGCAAAGAGAACAGCATGAGAATACATGGGATTGACAAATAGTTCAGTATGGTTGTGGTGCAAGAAAGTGGGAGATAGGAAGTTAAGCTGAAGAGATAGCTATGAGGACTTTATATGTCATACTTAGACATTTATTCTTTGAATAAGGGACTTTATTCTGTTAGTGCTGGGTTGCTATTGAAGAGTTTGACATAATGAGGGTTTGATATATGATAGTGCTTGATGTGACAAAATTTTTATTTTAAAACAATTACATTGGCAAAAGTATGTAAATAAATTTGAGGTAGGTTAAGAGTAGAGATGGGAAGATGAGTTAGGTTACTGATTTGGTCATATTGAGAGATAACTTGGATGGAGTTGAGGAAATAGACTTGGAAAGTGTTTGAAGTAGAAATCAATGAGAATTGAAGATGATTGGTAAAATGTGAGATTATTGCCAGACTTTTGGCTTGAGAAGTTAAGGGGCTGTGGTTCTGCTATGACAGGGACTTTTAAAAAGGAACAGATTTTAGGAAAAGATGAACAGTTTTGGATATTCTGAGTTTTTGCCTATAGTACCTTCAGTTGGAAACTTCCAGCAAACAACTGGATGTAGGAGTCAGAGGCTCAGATTAAAGGTCAGGATTCAGGGTATTCATTTGAGTTCCTCCCAGCCCTGAGAGGAATACAGAAAATGTGAGTAGAGTGTGAAGTGGGCAAAATACTGAACCCTAGGAGGAAAGGGAAAAAGAGCAATGCAAAAAGGAAACTGGGAAGGAAAAAGCTCTATGTCTTTGCCTAATTACTCTTAAAAGGAGGACAAATTTATCCTTTTTGAATCACTTTTTTTTTTTTTGAGACAGTCTCACTCTGTTGCCAGGCACCAGGCTGGAGTGCAGCAGCACAATCTTGGCTCACTGCAACTTCCGCCTCCCCAGTTCAAGTGATTCTCCTGCCTCGGCCTCCCGAGTAGCTGGGACTACAGGTGCACGCCACTATGCCCAGCTAATTTTTGTATTTTTAGTAGAGATGGGATTTCACCATGTTGGCCAGGATGGTCTCGATCTCTTGACCTTGTGATCTGCCTGCCTCGGCCTCCCAAAGTGCTGGGATTACAGGCTTGAGCCACCGCACCCGGCCTTGAATCACTTTTTAAAACTAAGCATTCTTGAATAGTAGGGTATTATATAACGTTATATAGTAGATAGTAAATATTTAAGTTTGCCACTTACTTTGTCCAGCTAGAAAATATTTCATTTACTTGGAAATTGTGTTTTTATGTTTTATCCATTTTCATTGCTTGACAAATATTTTTTAATTCATATCATTTCATGAGCTGCTATGTACTAGGCACCGTGAAGTCTCCTATTCTCGTTTTATTATGAGAATTACTCTGACTCAAAGGCACTGATTTACACTAAATTTTTCATGATCAGTCTTATGTGGATTAATATGGTAGTTGAACATCTCTCTCTTCTTGAGTACAGTGTGGCCTCATTTAATCTTTTTCATCTCTCTGGATCGCTATTTCTTCATTTTTCTTCTAGCAGTGTACATTAGATGATTCCTAAATTGCTTAAAGTTTTTAAATTCTACAAGTCTGTTCGTTTTTAAAAACTCAAGAAGAGAGGTTACCTTCAGTCTACTAACAGGTTTTAGAGCTCCACAGGGTACATGACTGGGTTTCATGACTCAACTAAAATTATATGCAAGATACAGATGTGTATACATTTTTATGAGGATAAAACTTACACCTTCTTTTGGATTATCATAGTTTTATGTAACTCACCACTCATCTTGCACCCAAAAGGTTAAGAACTATAGGAACCAGAAGTATTTTTGTATAATGTATTATAATAAATTACACTGCTTCATGCAACCCCTGAATGGTGAAGTTGTCTTTAACAGACATATTGCTATTCTTTGAAAAGTAATTTTTTGAAGTAAGGAACAAATTTATTTTAATGCAATATATGTTTACTTTTTGGCTAGTTAAGCCTATAATGTTTCTGTTGTATTAACCAATTAAAACACCTCAGTTATTTTATAGCTTAAAAACAAGTTCATCAAATAGAATAATAAGAGTTTGATTCTGCCTTATAGTGAATTAAAAAATGCTTAAAGAGTGATTCAAATGCCCTTCATTAATATGTCTTCTCTACTTTGCATCTTCTAATAGGAAAAGAATACTGGAGATCCATTTGTAAGGAAGGAAAAGAAAGCAGTGACATAATGCTCAGAGTTGGAGCCAGTTAAACCAGGTTTGTACTTTTTCTTTCCATAATGTAACATGTTTATTTAAGTCTTGAATCTCTTTTATTAATCTCCTGTCTTATTCCAGCAAAAATCAAATAATTTTAAACCTTGCCATAGTAGTATGGAGACAAAGATGAATAAGACATGCCCTTTTCAAACTATTTGCAACTTAACTGTGAATATGAAAGACAAAATGATAAAAAGCTAGATAGCAAGCTCATTTTAACATGAAAAGTTTCGTGAGGTTTGGTAAATTGCTTGAGGTCGGAAGCTCTTAAAGAATTAAAGTGGGTTTCAGACTCATATCTGTTGACTCCAAATCATATTTGCCTTCCATTATGTCACAATGTTCCCTATTTTATTTAGGTTTAGTTGTTGTGCAACTATTGATTACTGAAGTAGAGGATAGAGATCATATGTATTTCATTTAAGGAATTTACTTTCATTTAAGGAATTTATTTTATTTACCTTCTGATGAAGTAAAAACGGGGAGAGTGTTCTCTATTCCTCAAAAGTTTGGAAGATTAGAGACGAGAACTAACATTTGTAAGCACTTACTATGTATTAGGCACTGTTGTAAGGACTTAATATACTAACTTATTTAACTCACGACAGCCAGGTGACATACTTGGTGTTATCCCTCATCTTTGAAACAAAGAAATAAGTAAATTGCCCAGGATCACATAGCTGGTAAGTACCAAAAGCAGATTCAAAACCATGTATTGGGAGAGGTTAGATAGGGTTTACAGCATGTCTATTGACTTAAATTTTATTTATTTATTTATTTTGAGATGGAGTCTCGCTCTGTTGCCCAGGCTGGAATGCAGTGACGCGATGTCGGCTCACTGCAACCTCCGCCTCCTGGGTTCAAGCGATTCTCCTGCCTCGGCCTCCTTAGGACTACAGGCGTGTGCCACCACACCTGGCTAATGTTTTGAAGTTTTTTTGAATTTTAGTAGAGACAGGGTTTCATCCTCTTAGCCAGGATGGTCTCGATCTCCTGACCTTGTGATCCGCCCACCTCAGCCTCCCAAAGTGCTGGGATTACAGGCATGAGCCACTGCGCCTGGCCAGCTTAAAATCTGATATCACACAAACCAAACGAATAGCTGGACAATTTAGTCTGAGCTCCTTTTGCTGTTAAGTGTCATTTGTAAACATTCTGAATTCCACTATTAGCAGTTAAATCATCTCACCAAAATAATATTTACATCTTAACAAGCTTTTCATTGTAACCAGTTTGAAAAAGTAATTTAGGTTACATGATCCTATGAGATTTTAAATTCACAGAATAGTGAACAGCAACATATGACAGAAAGGACTTTAAGGTGGGGCTCAGATCTGGGTCCTTTAAATTCCCAACTTTGCTACTGACTCCTGTGCTCTACAAGTATCTTAACCTGTTTTCACACATTTTGTAAGATGAGAAGGTTGACTTCATTGTTCCCTAAGTCCCTTACAACGATACAATTATATCCTATCAGTAGATTTAAAAAATGTTCTTCACATGTGACTAGCTAGGGATTTTTAGTTTCGAGTTAAGTCTTTAGAGATCACTTTATTGAATCCTCCCATATGACAGAGGAAGAGACTGAGACCCTCACATTTATATGGCACTGTAAACATTTCAAAGCTCTTTTACATACATTAATCTCATGTGAGCCTCATCACCGTACTCCTGTGGGTTAAATATTATTCTTTTCATTGTATACATGACCAGATTGAATTGGTCATGCAGCTGGGCTAAACTAAGTGACTAATTCTCATCCGAAAGTTTATCATGTGTTCTTGCTTTAGTGGGACTAATTACATCCTTCGATGAAGTATTATTGTGTGAGAAAGTGAGCATTCAGAGATTTATGAAAAAATCCAAGCAGGAGAAACAAACATTTTCTACTATGAAAGTAGTAATGCTACAGCTATATAAACAGCAGTAACAAAGAGGAAAGAAGTGGCAAGTTATAAAGTCTATGAGTTGATTTAATTTTGGTTTTCATTTATTCCTGGATTAGGAATAAGCATAATTGACTTTTAATATCTTTGTGTTTATCAATACCATACTTTATCCTGACTAAATACTGCAAAGAGAAATCATACTTTAAAGTATTCATAAATTATAGGTGAACCAAGGAAAATTTCAAACAGTTAATTTGAAAGGATACTTTGAAAACAAATGAATAAATAAGCATGGGAAGCTAAGTTTTACATAAAATTATTTAATTATTTCATTGCCTTTATTGCAGTGAGTTTTCTTTTTTATTTCCACTTTGTAGTTGTAGAGCTACAACTTTTTGTTACTTTTTAGTATTTTTTTAATTTGAAAGAAAATAATTTTAAAACTAGTATGTGGGTATGAGCAGTTTTTCTTTTACAATATTTTTCCCAAATTCTTTCCTTTATAAAGAACTGACTTTCTAGGTTACATGATATGATGATACTTTCTCTGCATATATGAAAATTCAATCATTAATAAAAATCTCTAATTGTTATTCTATATTAAAAAGTTTTTTAAAGATGATTAACTGCATGTATTCTATAGAACTATAAAAGAAAGGAGGATCTCCCAGGTGGTTCTGATAAAATAAGAAAAACAACAAAGGATGGAGTTGATATCCAACAAAATTTGAAAGCAATGTTATGAGATTTGACTTATTTTAGAGAAGAAAAGTGTATTATGTCCTTCCTGAAGTCTATTTTTCTTAAGAGTCCGTTTTAAGATTCTCTTGCCCAGCTGCTGATGTTCTTTCCATATTCCCCACCCTACAGACCTCCACCTCTTATTGCATACCCATTCTCATGCCATCACAGATCCATGGAATTCAAAATGATATTTGATGCAGACTTGAATAGAGCTAGTTTTTAATTCTCAGCTCTGTATATGACTTCAAAACATATGCAAAGGTTTCTTTCAGCCACTTTTTAATGGTGCTTTAAAGGAAAAGATGAAGAGGCCACTTCATAGTAATTGATTTTTTGGTTTTGGTTTTGAGATAACTCAGGAGCTAGTTTCCTGGAAACTTCAAACTCCTAACACAAACAGTTTCATTAAATTGTACCTATTATATGATTGTCTCTTGCTAACCCAGACTGTAGTCAGTTTTAAGGCTTTCCATTAGTTTCTTATTGGCCCACTGTGATTTAGTGTTCGTAAAAAAGTTATGACATTTAACTGAGGGTTTAGAATTTTTCAAGATGACTGGGCTTTTTCCTGTGATTTGTGAGTTTCCCTTGTTTGACTTTAGGCTTAAAGAATTCTTGATCTAGAGTCAATTGCAAGCAAGCCAGACTTCCAGGCTGGTGTCCCCTTCATATTAAAACATTCCCTTTGTACACGTGTACGGCCTTGTGATTCAGAAGGCATGGTTTAATACACAAAGCCTTTTAATTTTTTAAACTATTTTAATAAAGAAATTGCTGAAACAGTAACTTTTTTAAACAAGTCATGTTGACAAATTGGTTAGCATTAAGTGTTTTTCCTAGCTATTGATTATTTAGTATTAATGTAGATTTGTTTCTATATAGTCTGGTTTCTGTACCAGGATATTTTCTAAAAATGAAATAAGTTCTTAGACCTATAGAAATTTGAGAAACTCTTTAATGTCATATTCAGTAAACCTCAGGATGGCAATAAGGGAAATGTGGAGCTGTTGACTTATGTGTATATGCATGTATGTGTATTTTTGTGTGTGTGATCTAAACACCCAGGAAATAAAGTTGATTTATAGCTTCCTTCCTGACCAAGTTATTTTTTAAAGTTTAACATAGTAATAGAATTATATGGAAATATTGATTGGTTTTTTTCTTTTGCAAGTGTATTGCTACTTAACAATTAAATGATTAAATATAGCTCAGGGCTTCATTTTATTTCTTTGTGTTGTATTTGAAAGAATTAAATGGGTTGATTCAGATTTTTAAAAAATAGAAATATAGGTAATAAAGGAGAATTACAGAATCTGTTGGCCTGCATTTGTAAGATCAGTCCACCTTGAGTTGCCCAGTTATTTATCAGAGAAAAATAGTACCAAGTATAAATATTCAAATAGTCATTGAACATTTCATTAGCATATATATGCCACCTTTTTCCCCTTAATTCTTAATGTGAGAAATTTGGATCATTTTCATAAATATTCAAAAATTATTCTGCTGTACAAAATTGAGAGTATTATTGCAAAAGACAATAATTTGCTCTTGGGTCTTTTTATTTCTTTTATGAAAACCCTTCTCCAAAAAATTTTAAATGAAAACTTGCTAATTGCAATGAAGGTTTTTTATGAAGTTATTAGATTTGATTCTTAAATTGTATGAACTTCTTCAATAGCTTTGCTCATTCTTATATATAAACAGAACATTTTAATATAAGATTTGGTAGTATGAAATGTTGCTAGTCTGAAGCTCTTCTATAGGTGAAATTAAAGATTGCAAAAGATTTGGGGACTCCAGATTTTCTGTGTAGGGTTAAAAAACAGTTTTTGATTATATTGAATGAATTCAGTAAAAATGGCTTACTTTTCTCCAGTAATATGAATACCACATGTCTTATAAAAATTAATAACAGTAGGCATAATTTGGCTAGCAGAAATGGCAGTTCACATACTTTCTTTACAGCAAACTATAGACGAGGTCTGATACAATAAAGGAAATAGAATTTTTTTTTTCTTGAGACAGAGTCTTGCTCTGTTGCCCAGGCTGTAATGCAATGGTGAATCTCAGCTCACTGCACCCTTCGCCTCCGGGGGTCAAGCAATTCTCTGACCTTAGCTTCCTGGGCTTAAAAGCGAGTAGGTGGAATTACAGGTGCCACCATGCCTGGCTAATTTTGTATTTTTAGTAGAGACGAGGTTGTACCATGTTGGCCAGGCTGGTCTCAAAACTTCTGACCTCAAGTGATCCACCTGCCTCGGCCTCCCAAAGTGCTGGGATTATAGGCGTGAACCATCATGCCACGTCAGGAAATAGAAATCTTGTACAGCTCTTATAGTCAGAAGCCTGATTATTCCAAAGATGAAAGTGCTATCTAATGATCATCTACACAAAGCTACCAAGTAAGGTCAAACGTTTAGAGACCATAAAACATCACATAAAACCAATAATAATATTGCAAGCCAGCCCATACTGTCTGAAGGAAGTTTACAGAGTCTACTTGAGTGCATTAAAATATTTTGTGTTCCTTGTTAATTCTAAAATAATAAAAGTGTAACAGAAACTGGAATAGAAACAGGTTTTAGAATAAGAAAAGGCTTCAGAAATCATTTGATTATCCCCTTTCATTTTGCAAAGCAAAGCGAAGGGTGTGAAGCTACTTCCTCAAGTCTTGTATAGGTAGTAACACAACTAACACTAGAATACACTTTAAAAAATTGTGATAGGAAATGATTTTTATTTTTAAAATTTATATACAGTAAAACTGACTTTTTTTTTTTTAAGATGGTATCTCACTCTGTCGCCCAGGCTAGAGTGCAGTGGCATGATCTCAGCTCACTGCAGCCTCTGCCTCCCGTTTTCAGGCGATTCTTGTGCCTCAGCCTCCTGAGTAGCTGGGATTATAGGTGCCTGCCATAATGCCTAGCTAATTTTTGTGTATTTAGTAGAGACAGGGATTTCACCATGTTGGCCAGGCTGGTGTCAAACTCCTGACCTCAAGTGATCTACCTGCCCCAGCCTCCCAAAGTGCTAGGATTACAGGTGTGAGCCACCGCGCCCGGCCCAAAACTGACTTTTTAAATAAGTTCTGTGAGCTTTAACACAGTACAGAACAGGAAACAAATAGTTGCATCACCCTAGAAAACTTCTGGCGTCCCTTTTTGGTAAAAATCTCTCCCTACATCTAACAGCTATTATTCATCACTATAGTTTTATGTATTCTGGAATATTGTATAAATGGCTTTTTTTTCCCAAGCCAAACTGTATCCAGCTTTATTAAAGATATTTTCCATAAATAATCATGGTATTTCAGGCAGGACATGAGCAGACAATCATTATACATACAACAACTTTCAAACTCCCTTCCTCAATGGACTACCAAAAATCATAAAGCCATTATAAACCCAAAGAAGTCTTCATACTCTGAACAGGGAAAGTTTAGAGTGAAGGTTGACATTTCATATTTAGCATCTTCTTTAACAACTTTCACGAGCCAAACCTGACTCAGGAAGTGAAATGAAAATAGCAGAATTATCTGAGGATCCACAATCTAGAAACGGAACTGCTGCTCTTTGGAGGGGCTCCATCTCAGTAGTATCACTGGAAAGTGCAGATTACCTGACACACTGATAACCAATTATTGGGGTTCAGGGCCCAACAGGTGTCTGGATAAGGGAGTTAAGTCTATGCTGAAAGGTGGAAATGGATAAAAGAACATGAAAATAAATTTGTTTTTCCACCCCACAGGCTTTTGTGCCAAGGAGGCCATGTGTGTCTAAGTCAGTGAATCTCTCCTCCTGAGAGCCAAGAACAAGTCTCTCAAAAGTAGAGGAGAAAGGTATTTTCCCCACATCAGTCCAGCTTTGGAGGCATTCTATTGGTGACATATGCCCCTTCCCCCTAAAACAACAAAAGCACCTTGGGAAGCTGGGGCAGGCAGCTCACTTGAGTTCAGGAGTTCAGGAGTTCAAGACTAGCCTGGCCAACATGGTGAAACACCTTCTCTAGTAAAAATACAAAAATTAGCTGGGTGTGGTGGCAGGCATCTGTAATCCCAGGTGCCTGTATTCCCAGCTATACAGGAAGCTGAGGCAGGAGAATGGCTTGAACACAGGCAGCAGAGGTTGCAGTGGGCAGAGATCGCGCCATTGCACTCAAGCCTGGGCGATAGAGCAAGACTCTGTCTAAAAAAAACACACACACACATACACAAAACTGTATTTCAAACTGTCTAGTCATCAGAAGTACACAGTTATCAAAAATGCACATACTTTGCTTGGCATCTCCAGCACCCTCCACTTTCTGTGCTTGGTCTGTTTTGGCATCTCCATTTTCTGCAGGCTTATTCTCCTCCTTGCCAGTGACAGCTTTTCCCGTTTTTCCTTTGGGTCCCTTCTCTCCATTCTTTGCAGGGGCCTTTTTGGGCTTGGTCTCTGGTTTTGGAGGAACAGGTTTAGCAGACAACCTTGCAGATCTTCCCTGTGAGTTGTCTCTCACTTGGGCTTTATCTCCTTTAGCATCCCTTTAAGCCTTTGTCTTGGGAATGCTGGTGGCGATGGTGGCAGGACATAGGTAGGTGCTAGGAGCAGGATACAGTGGTAGGCGAGCTTTTGTCGGTCTGGGGGTTGTTCTTGCTGCTGCTTCTTCACACTGCTCCTGTAAATGGAAGTATTTTGTACTCTCTTGAATCTAACTTCTTTTTCTCAGCTTAATTTTTTGAAATTCATATGCTGTGTATATTAGTATTTCATTCTTTTAATTGCTGAGTAGTATTCCATTGTATGACTATATCACAGTGTATTTAATCACCTGTTCATGAACATGTGGTTTCCAATTTTTTTCCAAAATACTTCATTTTTTAGGAGCAATTTTAGGTTCAACAACAAAACTGAGGGAAAGGTACAGATATCCCACACACCCTTATCCCCATGAGTGTATAGCATTCCCTATTATCAACATTCCCACCAGAATGGTACATTTGCTACAATTGATGAGACTTCATTGAGACCTCATAATCACCCAAAGTCTAGAGTTTACATTAGGGTTCACTCTTGGTGTTGTACATTCTATGGGTTTGGATAAATGCATAATGGCAGGTATCCACCATTCTAGTGTCATATAGAGTATTTTCACTGCCCTAAAAATCCTCTGCATTCTGCCTATTCATCCCTTTTTCTTCTCTAGCCCCTGGCAACCCACTGAACTTTTTACTGTCTCCATGGTTTTAACTTTTTCAGAATGTCATATAGCCTTTTTCAGATTGGTTTCTTATGTTCAGTTTTTAATCTATTATGAATAAAGTTTCTATAATTTTTCTGTTAGACAAAAGAAAAATATTTACTTACAGATATGGTGTACCTATTAGTGAGCTTGTAAATAATTCACAAAATTAATTCACCTTTTAAACTTTTTATTTTGAAATAATTATAAATTCACAAGAAGTTGTAAACATAGTAAAGAGGAGTACCATGTTTACTGTACCATTCACCAAGTTTCCCCTATTAGTTCCATCTTAGGTAACTATAGAACAATATTAAAACCAGTACATTGACATTGGTGTAAAGTGAGTATGTAGTTCTTTGGCATTTTATCACATGTAGATACATGTAACCAACATGGCAATCAGGATACAGCATTATTCCATCACCACAATGATATCCCTGTACTACCTTTTTATAGTCACATGCACATCCACTCCCTTTCACCATCCCTCACCCTTGGTAACCAGCTCTATAATTTTGTCATTTTGAGAATGTTATATAAATGGAATCATATAGTGTATAACCTTTGAGATTGGCTTTTTTTACTCAGCGTAATGCCCTTGAGATCCATCTAAGTTGTGATGTCAAGAATCATTCCTTTTTATTGCTGATATAGTTAGTTTTCCATGGTATGGATATGTCACATTTTTTTTTCTGGCTTTCCTGCAGGTTACTTGAATACTTTTTAGAATTCAGTGTTTTAAAATATACCTCTTTGTATGGCTTTTTTGTCATTCGTCACTCTAGATATTACATTTTGTATGTAATAAATCTGTCTGCTGTACTACAGTGCTACTTGGTGATGCTACATTTTATCACTTCCAGTAAAGTATAGAGACGTCTGCTCCCTTTAGTCACCCCCCATTTAATTAACATTGTTATGTTTCTAATATATGTATATGTGTATATTATATGCATGTTTATATATACATTTTATGTGTATTAATAATTTTATTTTCTTTACATACATTATGAATTGTATCATACAGCATTATAATTTTTGCTTCAACAGTCAAACATAATTTGGAAAACTCAAGTGGAACAGGAATCTGTTGTATTTATACATATTTTTACTCCTTCTGTCATCTTTCCTTCCTCATTATCCAAGATTCCTGGATTATCTGAGATCTTTTTTCATTTACTTTCTGCTTAGATAATTTTCTGTACTCTTTTAGAGCAGGTCTGCTAGTGAGAAATACTCCTTTCTCTATAAATATTTTTATTTTTTTCTTCATTCCTGCAGAATATTTTTGCTGGATAAAGAATTCTGAGTTAACAACTCTTTTCTTTAGCATCTGAAAAATATCATGCCAGTTCCTTCTGGCTTCCATAGTTTTAAATGAGAAATTTACTGTCATTAAATTGTTTTTCCCTTCTAGGTAAGATGATGTTTTTCTGTTGCTGCTTTCACGATTTTTTCTGTGTCTTTAGTTTTCAGAACTTTGACTTTGATGTGTATTGGCATGGATTAATTTGGGTTTATACTGTTTGGGGTTTACTTGGCTTTTGAATCTGTAGGTTTATGTCTTTTGAGAACTTTTCAGTCATATTTTTTCAAATTATTTTTCAGCTCTTTCCTTTTTCTCCTCTCCTTTTGAGACTTTGATGATATGAATGTTAATCTTTTACTTGTTTCATGAGTCACCAATGTTCTGTTTGTTTTTTTTACTTTGTTTTCTTCCTATTGTTCAGACTGGCAAATTTCTATTGTTTTATTTTTTAGTACATTGATTCCTTCTTCTGTCACATCCATTCTGCTATTGAACCCATCCACTGACATTGCTTTTGGTTATTGCAATTTTATTTTAATTTCATCATTTGCATCCTCTATTTCTTTGCTGAGACTTTCTTAGCTCAGGCTTTCTGTTATTTTCATTTGTTTCCATTGTGTTGGTAATTGCCCATTGAAGCATTTTAATGGTGGCTGTCTTAAAATCCTTGTGAGATAATTCTTTTACTTTCTTTAAAAAATGCATTTATTTCTTAAAATCTGTGTATAAGTGGACCCACTTGATTTAACCCATGTTGTTTAAGGATCACCTGTACATTACTAAGACATACATATTTATTTTATTTTGGAATTTTATTTTATTTCAGTAAGTTTGGGGGGAACAGGTGGTGTTTGGTTACATGAATAAGTTTTTTAGTGGTGATTTATGAGATTTTGTTGCACCCACCACCCGAGAAGTACACACTGTACCCGATGTGTAGTCTTTTATTTCTCACCTCCCTCCTACCCTTTCCCCCAAGTCCTTAAAATTAATTGTATCATTCTTATGTCTTTGCATGCTCATAGCTTAGCTTCCACTTATGAATGAGAACATATGATGTTTGGTTTTCCATTCCTGAGTTACTTCACTTGGAATAATGGTCTCCAGTACCATCCAGGTTGCTGCAAATGCCATTATTTTGTTCCATTTTATTGCTGAGTAGTATTCCATGGTATATTTATGCCACATTTTCTTTATCCACTTGTTGATTGATGGGCATTTGGGCTGGTTCCATATTTTTACAATTGTGAATTGTGCTGCTGTAAACATGTATGTGCAAGTATATTTTTTGTATAATGACTTTTTTTCCTCTGAGTAAATAGCCAGGAGTGGGATTGTGGGATCAAAAGGTAAATCTGCTTTTAGTTCTTTAAGCAGTCTCCATACTGTTTTCCATAGTGGTTGTACTAGTTTACATTCCCACCAGCAGTGTAAAAGTGTTCCCTTTTTCACAACATTCATACCAACATCTGTTATTTTTTGATTTTTGATTATTGATTATGGCCATTGTTGCAGGAGTAAAGTAGTATCTCATTGTGGTTTTGATTTCCATTTCCCTGATCATTAGTGGTGCTGAGCACTTTTTCATATGTTTGTTGGCCATTTGTATATCTTCTTTTGAGAACTGTCTGTTCCTGTCCTTAGCTCACTTGATGGGATATTTTATTTTCTTGCTAATTTGGTTTCTTTTAGATTCTGGATATTAGTTTTTTGTCAAATAAAATTTGTTAACAGCTATTATAAAAGTGTTTGAGTTCTTGGTTTCATTCTCAGCTTGGTTGCTGTTGATGTATAGCAGGGCTACTGATTTGTATACATTAATTTTGTATCCTGAAACTTTGATGAATTCATTTCTAGGAGATTTTTGTATGAGTCTTTAGGATTTTCTAGATATATAATTATGTAGTCAGCAAACAGCAACAGTTTGACTTCCTCTTTGCCAATTTGGATGCTCAGTTTTTCTTTTTGTTGTCTAATTGTTTTGGCTAGGACTTTTAGTACTATGTTGAATAGAAGTGGTGAAAGTCGGCATCCTTGTCCTGTTCCAGTTTTCAGGGGGAATGCTTTCAACTTTTCGCCATTCTGTATAATGTTAGCTGTGGGCTTGTCATAGATGGCTTTTATTACCTTAAGCTATGTTCCTTCTTTACCAATTTTGCTGAGGGTTTTAATCATACATAAAGGGATGCTGGATTTTGTCAAATGCTTTTTTGACAAGTGAGATGATCACTTGATTTTTAATTCTTTTTATGTGGTGTATCACATTTATTGCCTTGCAGATGTTAAACCATCCCTGCATTCCTGGTATGAAACCCACTTGATCATGGTGAATTTCTTTTTGATCTGCTGTTGGATTTCGAGCTTGTATTTTGTTAAGGCCTCTTTGCATCTATGTTCATCAGGGATATTGGTTTGTAGTTTTCTTTTTTTTTTTTATTATGTCCTTTAGTGGTTTTGGTATTAGCGTGATACTGGCTTCATAGAATGGTTTAGGGAGGATTCCTTCTTTCTGTATCTTTTGGAGTAGTGTCAGTAGGGTTGGTAACCAGTTCTTCTTTAAATGTCTGATAGAATTCAGCTGTGAATCCATCTAGTCCTAGACGTTTTTTCTTGGTAACTCCTTAATTACCATTTCAGTCTTGCTGCTTGTTACTGGCCTGTTCAGAGTTTCTGTTTCTTCCTGGTTTAATCTAGGAGGGTTGTGTGTTTCCAGGAATTTACCCATCTCCTCTAGTTTTCTAGTGTATGCCCATAAAGGTGTTCATAGTAGCCTTGAATGATCTTTTGTATTTCTGTGGTATTGGCTATAATATCTCCCATTTTGTTTCTAATTGAACTTATTTGGATCTTCTCTCATCTTTCTTGGTTAATCTTGCTAATGGTCTATTAATTTTATTTATCTTTTCAAAGAACCAGCTTTTTGTTTATTTATCTTTTGCATTGTTTCGTTTGTTTCAATTTAATTTAGTTCTGCTCTGATCTTGGTTGTTTCTTTTCTTTTGTTGGGCTTAGGTTTGGTTTGTTCTTGCTTCCCTAGTTCCTTGAGGTGTGACCTTAGATTGTCTGTTTGTGTTCTCTAAGACTTATTGATGGGAGAGAGATCCAAGATGGCCGATTAGCAGCAGCTCAGGATTGTAGCTCCCAGTGAAAGCACAGAGAGCGAGTAGGCACTGCAATTTCAGACGAATTTCTGTTGCCCACAAACTGGGAGATACCCAGCGGAGGAGCCACATGGGTCACCAGCACGACTCTTTTGGCCGGCACGGCTGTTTTGCCGGTGCCCCGGTGCAGCACTTCTCAGTGCGGACTATACGGGACAGGGTGCCCTTTGAGTCAGACTTGGCTGGTCCCATCCCCACAAGGAGAACAGCAATTGGAAGCACTGAGGACTGAGAGTTTCACAGTAAGCACAGCTGAACCTGGGAAGGCCTAGCTCTGTGGGGAAGGGGCGTCCGCCAAA
Source organism: Cacajao melanocephalus (assembly GCA_963573385.1). NCBI lineage: Eukaryota > Metazoa > Chordata > Mammalia > Primates > Pitheciidae > Cacajao > Cacajao melanocephalus. The sequence continues at coordinate 167 of CAUYLG010072566.1, read as the reverse complement.
GGAAAACTAAGAAACAAAAAACTTCGTCACCAACAAGCCAGACATCCACTCAGACCCAATCTGAAAGTCAGCAATTACAAAGACGACAGGTGGATAAATCCACAAAAATGGGAAGAAACCAGTGCAAAAAGGCTGAGAACACCCAAAATCAGAATGCCTCTCCTCCT